>PNEQ01024623.1:0-53304 GCA_003012365.1 Medauroidea extradentata | reverse complement strand
TATATATATATATATATATATATATATATATATATATATATATATATATATATATATATATATATATATATATATATAGATTACAGACGCGCAAATTTCGCTTATATTATCTGACAGCAGAACAATCTTCACTGTGTGCTTCTGAATACTGTTGTTAAGGGCTTGTTCCTTAATTTTGCAGTTATTTCGAAAATATTTTTTTATTGGTACCTAATACTCGTATGAAAAATTTTCTTGTAGCTGAATTTTTTGTAGCAATGTACTGAACGTTTTTTTTAATTTATTTTTTTTTTTACATTTCGTTACCTAGAGTACTATGTATTTGTCGTGAAAATAAACCAAAATTAAGCAAAATATTTTTTTTGCTAACGAATGATACATTATCTTTAAAAACGCATCCACAGTATTGTGTATCGTGTGACCGCACACTGTCTAAAATTTTTTGAAGGCTTTTGGTGATAAAATATTTGAGTTATTGTCACCAGTATGAAAAAAAAAAAACTAAGGAACAAGGCCTTATCAGAGAGTTTGAGTGACGCACCTGAAGGATATTTTCAACCAATGATACAAGGCCAAGTGTTAAGGCTAGTTTATACTTTTTTTTACCGATATTAATTTTTTACGCCTAATGAGAGCATACATCAAAAATCTGTCTGGCAGTTTTGTTTAAAATCGTCTTCTTCATGTTGGCTGATATTTTCAAGTCAGTAAGTATTACGACTTTAGATATTTATGTAATCAACGAAATTCGCGTTAATTGGCCCTTTAGTCGAAATCGTATAATTTATTTTGAAAAGAAAAAACAAAAAAAAAATTTACGGCAAAAATTATTTTAAACAAAAATATGCCAAGTATTTTTATATCTGCTCTCGTTTAAGTTTAAAAAATCATTGGAAAAACAATAGAAACAAGAGAGCATCGCCTTAAGGCGGTAGTTTTCTAGAATTATTAAATTTATGCTTCCGTACTTGTAACTAATATTTATGACTTTTAAAAATCAAACCCAGTACTGACATAACTAATTTCTGAACATAATTATTTATGCTTTAGTGAGCTGGCTGTTACCTATATTTACTGATGTGAGACTGAAGTCAGTAAAAAATTAGTATATCTCAATTTACGATTACACAGATCAAAACTGTAGAGATATTTAAACAAATGCGTTCTTAAAATAACTGTTAACACATTATATATTTCCTACGTAGATTTATTTTTCAATAATTAACATAGCATTCATCTTACGACGAAATTTAACTAAAGCACGATGTTTTAATTTTCAATATTTTCCTTGCTACAAGTATTCCTGAAGGCATACCAATATTTGTGACTTTTCGTACTCGAAATGCCATGTATTTCATATTGTGAAACTTTATTTGGAAGCTATGATATGTTATGTTACTAGTTTTCCAACAAATGTCAGATAATATAGAAGTAATTTATTATCTAACAATGTAAAATATTGTAGTAGACTAACATTTTGAGCATGAAATGTCACAAATGTTGGTACGCTTTCAGGAATGCTTATAACAGGCCAAAAAATTCCATTTTAACATCACCGTGCACCATTGATTGCCCATAATGCAATCGTGAACTTAAATCAAAGTGCCTTAGTTCGGATAGCCGCCGTTAAAGTTTTTAAGAAAGAGTCGAATATTTAGGGATTATATGTTGGATTTTTTTACAGGATGTCGAAAGCTGAATATTAGTTAAATTTCCCCTTAAGTTTTGTTTTGCCAACTATTTTTAAGTAGTCAACTTTGGGATGACTTTACCAAATTACATCCAGCCGACGCATTAACAAAATTAAAACTCTCATCGAGAGAAATAAGAAAATGAAGAAACACGTCTCGGTGTTATGACGGGCGCGATTCTCATCATCATCACCAGAGCGCGTCACAATTACGTTTGCCTGCACAATTGCCAACTTTTGAAGGAAAAGTTTTAAAACTGGAGGGTAAATTACATCTCGGCTCGCAGCATCACAAAGCTGCTTGTTTTCGCTAAGTTCAAATAGAGAGAAGAAGAGAGGTGATTTCATGACAGAATCTTCAGCTTCTCAAGCGATGTTCATAACAACCCTTCACGTCCAACTATCGTTCATCATCAAACTGTCTGACGTTGGCTCAGTTTCAACTGACAAACTCGAAATGAACTTAATGGTTTTAAATAAAAATTTATCCATAAAAAGTAAGTTTGGTCTTGCTTGCAAAACAGAGTACACTTGAAAAATAATTTAAATATAGTAGTAGTCTACAGGTATCGAACAGACCCATGGGAAAAAATAGTAATAAAATAAAAAAATAATTCAAAACAAGAAACTAGCAAACATCATATCAACTGAAAGCGAACTAATTTTTTGTGTGTATCGTACATACAGCAAACAGACCATAGTATTTAATGTTTTCGTAATATATTAATAGAACCGGTAGTGTTTCGTAAAAATACCTACAGTAATTTGTATAAAAAGCAACACAAATAATGAACGTGAAAGAAACACATTTTAATTTAATATTATATTGTGTAGCAACTGTCAGTTGATTTTGAATCTTGGTTTAACTACGTCAATACTTTAACTGATGGATATTGTGAACGCACAGCTTTATTTGAAAACTAAAATTTAAATAAACAATATATGCACTTTCAAATAAAAATTTTTTGTGTCTTTCATATGTCTGTATATTAAGTATATTTTGAGTAGTAGCCCAACATATTAATAAATAAATTACAAATACATAAAAATATTACATAGTTGATGTTACATTTTTAATTCATATAGTTTTTGATAAACATTCATGTTAAAACAGCAAATGCAATATTGTAAAAATGAGTAAAATGATTCCTTTCTCTTGAATAATCTAGATGCTTGGCAAGTTTTTGTCGGATGGACGGGAAGGATTACTGCAGACACTTTATAGCCTAGTTGTCACGTGATTGACGGATGGATGACGGACGGGACGGGACGCAGCAGCTCTGGCCTCGCAGATAAATTTTTGAAGCAGTGTCTATCAACGTTTACTAGCTACAAAATAGCTGCAAGAAAGTGCGACCTGCAAATACTATACCCACTGGAACATATTGAAAGTTTATTAAGTCGTTCGAGATAAAGTGACCACTAAAAATTTAACGTTTGAAAAAATGTCACTAGCAGTACCTACACAAAATTTAACGTTAACTACAGTTCCCTTAATGCTTGTATAGTTGGCAGCGAAATTGCGCAATATAGATCCGAGTATCTTCAATTTAAATACAACAATACGGAAACCAATTCAACCGAAATCAACATTATTGTAAGTTATGCAATTAACTAGATGACCTGGTGAACTTCGTATCACCTATCCTAACGACATTAACTTTATAACATTTCGTCTGACGTTCGACAGACAACTGAAATATAAACATTCAACAACCAACTTTATTTTTTTTCATTCCAACAAAACAGATATTGTCTATGTGTGAAATAGCACAATAAAGTTTTTTTTATTTACAAACCAAACAACGACAACAATAAAATTTTCTGAACGCACTACAGATTTATATAAATACGAAGCAACAAACCAACAATGACAACCATCAAACCAACAATGACAACCATATAAATATTAAAAGATTGTTTTTTTTTTTTTTTACTATCTTCCTCGCAATTTTTCCTTATTTTCTCACCGTTTAAACCTTCCCTGGACTACGACAAACATTTCAAAACCAAAATCAGCTAAATCGGCCCAGCCGTTCTCGAGTTTTAGCGAGACAAACGAACAGCAATTGATTTTTATATATAGAGATAGAGATAACATTTTTATTCAACTGTATCGATTCATGCGCAGTTAATCTTACACGCGCGCAAACATCAAGTGACGTGTCCAGAGAGGTTAGATATTTCCCGTCGTTAGATCCTTCGTTCCAGCGCCACTCCATACTCCCATAATGTGACCCATCACTAGTGCTAAACGTTTAGATGTTAAATGCTGACAAAATTTCTTCACACACTCAGGTTTTCTGTGTCAAATTTTTCGTTTTCTTAAGAAATTCATTAATCCGGACTGCTTATCCCTGAATGCAACAAATTTTATATACACTTAAAATTATTATCGTTTTGATGATTGGAACAAAAACAACAAAACATGCAACATAATCCCGTGGCGTGATTATAGATCATGGCTAGAGATGATGGTTAGAGACACTGGAAAATCGCAAAAATGTTTAAAATAGTCTCCAATGAACTGTATTATATTAACCGTGACACGTGTGAACAGTTTTGGGACAAATCCCACACGCTGTGTGTCCAAGCTGTGCAGTTATAACTGGGCCTGTTGTAGAGAGAAACAATGCTACAGATAAACCATAGCTAGAGATGATGGTTTATCGCGGGAAAACTTGACTATTTGCTAGGCTTCAACGTTCGTTCAACTTATCAAAAGATTACTGGCTTTTCCTTGTACGTGGAGCTACTGCCCTATTTGACCTAGCCAATAAGAATACCGCTATTATAATATTTGATGCACGTTATTGGTCTGTAGACAGCTACGTTGTGTCAGTGTTTTCAAGGCTATGTTGGCACAAAACATTTTCGCGATATACCATCATCTCTAACCATAGCCAATGTTGATACACAACATTCAGTGTTATATACAGCATACTGGAGCCTAGCAAACAGTCAACTATTCCCGCGATTTCCAGTGTCTCTAATGATGGTATATAGCGAAAATTTTTTGTGCCAACATAACCTTGAAAACGCTGTACTTTCATGCAACATGTATGAATGGGTGATATACTTCTGACACGATATAGCTGTCTGCAGACCAATAACAGACATTAAATATTACAACAGCGGGATTCTTATTGGCTCAGTCAAATAGGGCAACAGCTACAAGTACAAGCTAAAGCCAGTAATCTTCTGGTAAACTGAACTTGTGTTGAAATCCAGAAAACAGTCAAGTTTTCCCACGATATACCATCATATCTAACCGTGGCGTGCGTATAGAGTGACGTATCAGGCCTACATTAAAGACGTGTAGCGTTTAAAATTCTTAGTTTTTCAGACAACTCGATGTGTTATTATTTCCAAGTACATTTTAATTGGGCTTCATTCAGGTGAATATTTGAAAAAAATTTCCTGGTTTGCCTATTGATACATTTTGGCCATAGTTGACATAATTTTTTCATTGTTATTTCATTAAAGGCGTTCAAAGGTTAAATAAAGATGTAGAGGTTTTGAAGGAGTTGAATTGTTTTCATTGGATTATATTGAAAGTAGATGTATGTAAAAAATCGTGAGAATATCTTCTATCAGCATATTCTCCAAATCGGTGTACCATCCTGCGCCTGGTTTTATTGGGCGATAGTTATATATACTGGCAAATCATAGGCGTTCTCTCGTAACGCACCAGAATTACCATTGGCCCAGTCAAATGGGGGGAAAAAAGGACAGGAAGTTTTATATCCTAACATCAGTCAAATTTTCCGCGATAAAGCGCCATCCCCAGCGATATATTTAAAAAAAACCTAAACTGCCATTTCAAAAATAACAATAACCATGTTTATTTTAATGTAAATATTACCGTGTTTACTTCAAGCCTTGTTTCTTACAACATGCATTATAGAAACCTTAAATATTCGCGTTTTCTTTTAGGCGCAAACTATAGCTCCAGTAACTATAGGTATATATCACGTCCACAATTGGCCGTTGACTTACTCGACACTTCCTGGAAGTAGCTGAACTAATAATAAGACTGTAATAAAGTACAGGCCCATTTCACTGTATAGGCTGTTCACTATAAACTAAGCACTTAGAACTAGTAATTAATTAAAAATATGTTTCATGGGGCAAATAGGTGTTAAATTTTGAGAGTGTTGAAAAATTTACACTGGTTTGTAGTTATATGGAAGTTTTCATATTAAAATTAGTAAATATGGCTGCAAAACGGCTGAGAGAAAACGTTATGCAGTGCTCACTTTATCGTGAGCGGCCTATATAAGCGGGCAGCTAATAAACAGCTGCTGTCTGAACGATTTCACACGTATTCTTGGAAGCTTGCCTACATGTCGGTGAACCAGCGAATTTTTCCTGTCTCTTTGCGTTAAGTTATTTTAACACAGCTTAAGTTACAGCATAAGTCAATGTATTTGTAGAAGTCCTTGCAGTGCCATGAAGCAACTTTCCCTGCGTTCTATCTGTAGGCTCATTTGCGTAAAGGCATAAGTTCACATATGATTTGACTTAAAATTTCATCCAAAAATTTAAAGTTTAAATACGTTAGAACGCCCGTTATTGTTTACAAGATAACTGTTATGTTATCCACAAAATGAAAAATTTATTTTCAATAATTAATTTGTTTTCGTAATTTCAAACTAAATTGTAGAATTTCATTTAAGTATGTCTTATATAACTTTTCCTATATTTAATTTTTTGTTATTCATTCCGTATTAAAACAATAGAAATCAATAATTTAAAGTTATATCCAAAATTTTAAGATTGTATGTAGCATTGCGAGACTTTTGTTTAGTCAACTACATAGTATGCGGTGCTATACACAATCTCATAAATGATAAACAATAAAAATTGCAAACTTTACAGATAACGTCCAACAACACTAACTCAAGACGGTTTTAAATCTTTGAAGGAAGGAGCGACTCGGAAATCTTCTCGACCCTAGGTTAGATAAAGTAATCGAAGGGGAAAAGCAAGTGGAAAGTAGGAAAAAAACAGCTACGAGCAACGGAATGAAATCGCAGGCCATGGAAAGTGAAGAGCGGAAAAGAAAGACTTCTGATGCACATTTAATGTGGCAAATAAAATATAAAAAAAGCAACTGGGAGAAAGAAAGATGTGGAACCAATTGGATTAATCAGAGCTGTGGAGGAAGTCGATAAAAAATCCAGAAGGCCAATACTCTGCAAAAAGAACTAAGATTTTTCGGATTGTTCATCATATATCCCAGCTTAAAAATTAAATATTTATTTCAGTCGTGTAGTCTAATCATACTATACGTTTACCGCGTTACTAAACACAAATTTTACTACAGACAATGGAGCAGAACTACTTTGCAAATAGAGATGATGGTATATCACAAAAAAATGTTTGTGCCAATATACCCTTGAAAACACTGTAGTTTCTTGTGCCATGTATGACTTGGTGATATACGTATGACACAACGTAACGTAACCAATAACAGGCATCAAATATTACAGTAACGGGATTCTTATTGGCTCAGTCAAATAGGGCAACAACTCCGCGTACAAGCAAAAGCCAGTAATATTTTCATAAGCTGAGCATACGTTTGAACCCAGCAAACAGTCAAGTTTACCCACGATAAACCATCATCACTAATAATCGGGAAAACTTGACTATTTCCTGTATTTCTACACACGTTCAGCTTACCACACGCTTGCTGGCTTTAGCTCGTACTTGGAACCGTTACCCTATTTGACTGAGCCAATAAGAATCCGCTATTGTAATATTTGATTCCTGGTATTGGTCTACCGACAGCTACGTTGTGTCAGAAGTGTATCATAGAATCACATATATCGCAAGAAACTACAATGTTTTCAAGGGTATGTTGGCACAAAACATTTTCGCGATGTACAATCCTCGTTACAGATATTCTAATCTTGCTTCGTTAGAATCTCCGCTATATTCGAAGACGACAAAAGTGACCTAGTAAATCTACGTGCTCGTTGTAATTCAGCGGTCGGACCTTAACTTCTCTGAAGACTAGGCCTGGGGCCTGCTTCGTAAAACTACATGTCTACAAGCTACATGTTATAAGTTGCAAGTATAATCTTTACAAGTCTCTTTTACTACTGTCTCTAAATAAAAAAGAAAAAAAACTTTCTACTTGTAAAATGAAATTTCTTGTAACAAGTCATTTGTAATGTTTTTGTCGTAATTTACTATATTTTGTGTGATATTTATTTGTTCCAGCTTGGCTTTGTTATGAGAAATACTTGAGAGTATTTTCGTAATTTAGTAACAAAATGATAGTTAATTTTCCAAAATGTTCGCAGATAAAGTCTGTAACTTATGTAATATTATTTCTATTACAGCCGTCCCTATAATGTTCTAAATTCTAATATTCAACATGTGCCTCTAAACATTTCTCAAGATCTAATAAAACCTTCATTGTGTTTATAAAGCAGTGACTCGCGATATGTGACTATAAGTGATTGCTTCGTGTTACTATCATTATTGTGCTAGTGATAAAAACCTAAGCTGTAAAATCAGTCACTTTAGAGGGTGTTTGGATATATTACAACATGTAGGTTAGGAACTGAAGAAAATGAATTAATGTACCTTCACATATCGTTTATACACAATATGAAGTGTTGATATAATATTCTTTTTACTGCACAAGTTATTCAAAACAAAAACATACTTGTACAAGACACGAAAATGCAGAAAATATTTATTTGAGTAACTGTTGTTCTCTCTTAACCTGAAGTTATAAGTGTTATCTTCCCTATCAATTTCAGTAAATAGAGTAAGTTTCATATAACATTAATGGTTTCAAAAACAACTGAAAACATATTATAATATAAATTCAACATTATCGGCATTAAGTATAAACTCCACCATTCATCTACTAAAACTTGTAAATATTTTTACCTAGGTCGCAAGACTTGTATAAAATATTGCCATACTTAACAAGTGTTTGTTCATACAAGTATTTTTGAGAAACACAGTCACCACTAGACTTGTAAAAAAGACTTCTGACTTGCAAAACTGCACTTGTAGCTTTATGAAACAGAAAATATCATTTTTTTACAAGTTACAAGTGAATTCTCTCGTAACTTGTAGTTTTATGAAACATGCCCCAGGTAGTTTTACGTTACTTTTGATATTATTTAAACGCGACCTAACATCGGTATATAAAAATCGCTACATTGTGTTCACGCCGAACATTTGTGCATAGTATGACTGCACACAGTTTTATTGTTTTTTTTTAATTATGTAGAAAATAATTTGCCCTTTTCTAAGAATATAAACAAAATTGCTTGCAGTGCGTTACGGAGAGTTTTGAGTAAGTATTCATACTTTGACGAAACTGTTCAATGATAAATTCAATTGTATATGCACGTAAAAAAAAAACTTCAATATGAGTTTCTATATGTTTTAGAAATTTAGCGAACTTATTCGAAACAAAATTTTCGCGTTCCTGAAAATATGAAAACATTACTTTTTTGTAGACTGCCGTATCTGTAAAAGTACCAATCGGATTCGAGAAAATAATTTTATAGAAACATGTGTTTGGCATTACACCATTCCTTTTTAACAGTTGAATGACAGCCACCAATTGAAGTCCTACAGAAAAAAGAACACGATTCTAGCTTGCTAGTTATTGACTTTGCGAAATATCTCTTTCACTACACATTGTCTTTCTACGGAATCACTTTGTAAGGGCGTGGTCTACCATAATTTTTATCACCATTTTTTTTATTTGTACCAGATATTTTTTTTCTTATTTTAAACACAAAATTTGACTAAAGTAGGCACTTATGAAATGTTTTTGTCTCTCATAGTTTTCGCGTAATGGCTTGTTGAAGTCATATTTTGCATGTTTCCGTTTTAACGACTACACTAAAACCAACTGATACGCCTAACTCAAAAAAATCACAGTGGATAAAGATATTAGAGGTTACAATGACAAGCTCATAAAATTAAAGAATAAAAATTATTTGAATTTATAAAAAATTTGAAATTGAAAATAAAAATTTTAAAAAGTCAATAATTAAAAAAAAACTAATAATTTTTGTTCTTTAATTTTATGAGCATGTTATTGTAGCCTGCAACGTCTTTATCCACTGTAATTTTTTTTAGTTTGGTATATCAGTTGGTTTTAGTGTAGTCGTTAAAACGGAAACATGCAAAATATGACTTTAACAACCCATTACGCGAAAACTATGAGAGATAAAAAATTTTCATAAGAGCCAAATTTTGTCACATTTTGTGTCTAAAATAAGAAAAAAATATCTGGTACAAATAACACATTAAAAAAATGGTGATAATAATTGCGGTAGACCACGCCCTTAAGGCCATCGCTCTTTAGTTTCTACTTTTCTGAGTGAAATAAATTTTTTGCGTCTAAACGGGAGCAGATATCAAAAATGTGTCCGGCAGTTTTGCTTAAAATCGTCTTCTCTCTGTTTACTGAGTTCGTTCAAGGCAGTAAATACTATGGTTTAAGCAAATTATGTAATTAATAATTACTGAAACTCCGGTTAATTGATTTTTTAGTCGAAATTTTGTTTTGAAAGAAAATAACAATGACGGCAAAACCTTTGTCAAACAGATTTTTGATATATTATTTTTCGATTTAGCTTGAAAAAATTACTGTCCCAAAACGAGTAGAAACTAAAGCGCACGTCCTTAGGGGTGTTCAAGTGAGATAAAATCGTAATTTTTTATTTTTATGAAATATTGTTAGTTTTGTAGACGATACTTGTGAGTAAATGTTACTATTACGAAACAATTTAAGCTCACATAGCTTTCTTATAAAGGTGCGTCACTGTCAAAATTTGCATGTTCTGCTGCCATTCTAATAGCGAATACCAATTGACTTACATAAGTGAAATAATTCGCAGTGAAATAATATTCCATGGGTAGAGACACTGGAAAATCACGGGAATAGTTGACTACTTGCTAGGCTCCAAAATACTGTATATAACACTGGATGTTTTGTATCAACATTGGCTATGGTTTATTTGAAGCATTGTTTCTCTCTACAACAAACCCAGTTAGAACTGCACAGCTTGGACACACAGCGTGTGTGATTTGTCCCAAAACTGTTCACACATGTCACGGTTAATATAATACAGTTTATTGGAGACTATCTTAAACATTTTCGCGATTTTCCAATGTATCCATCCATGGGGTACGTAGTAAACCATTTTTAAAAAATCTGGTAAACTGTTTTTATGTTTAAAAATAATTGTTGAAGTTGCTATTTTTCTGTTCTTTTGCGATTGTTTTAAAATTAAAAATATTACGTTGTAGATTTTTTAATGTTTTATTGCATAGCTCACTAAGTTAACAGTGAATTATTTCATTTAAGTAAGTCAATTAGTTTTCACTATTTGCATGGCAGCGTAACATGCAAATTCTGACTTTGACTCACCGTTGTGAGAAAACTATGAGAGCTAAAAAGTTTTGTATGAGGAAACTGTACTCACAAGTATCGTCTACAAAACTAACAATATTTTATCGCACTTGAACACCCTTAAGCGGTATGGAAAGATCTGAGCGTATACTTGAACGCTTAACAGCAACAAGATTAAGTGACCAATAATAATTACACTTTCTCGCAATACAGTACAATAAACTCATAACATGATTTAATTAATAGGTTCACAGAAAAATAAGTCTGTTCACGAATCACCTACCCACCCGCCCTAGTGAAAAACTAAAGAAGCTAATGATTCAGTTACCAACTTCCCGTACACGGAGAATTAGAGAACTGTACTAGCATAGTTATAAAGATTTGGATCGTTATAGTTCACTGTCTACCTTTCCGAAGAAAATACAATCTCGCAACATCTAAAACTTTTTTGTTTGTATTTTTCCTTTTGCCATGTATGTTTTGTGATGAAGACGCCACATGCTTGTGTTCACTAAAATTTTGAAGACTCCGCCCCATATGTATTTTCTACTTAAAAAAAACTTGTAGGCTTTCACAGCATGTATGTAACGATTGCCAGTTGTAGTAGTTTACGTAGGCTAAATATGTAGAACTTTGCGATCTTCAGGAATACAGATTTTGAGTTTGTTTCAAGAAATTTTTATGTAGAAAAAACTTCGATTTTGAGTATGTATACGACGTAAATGTTTGTTGAACTTTCAAAAAACATTTTATTGGAAATCAGTTTGCAAAATAGTTTGTAACACTCTAGTAATATTTACAAAAAGTGTTTGGAATTGTATAAGTTCAGCAAAGTTTTAGTGCATTTACGAACACGTTTTGTATATTCACACACTACTTGTAAATTGTTTTTATAGTTACACCCACATTTTTTGGCAACCAGTTCACAAGGAAAATGTATGTACACGTATAAAATATGAAATGCCATCAAAGTAGTAGAATGTACTTCACTTCGAACGATCGTTCATAAGAATTTTTTAGTTTCGATCTCTGGTTGGTCAAGACGGTAGTTTTTGGCCCATTCTCGAAACGGGTTCGATTTACGGCGTGGCCAGTCCCGATTTTTCGCATATCGAAAACGAACTCTGCAATTGGTCGATGATCTTTCTCGTGGTATTTCCGTTTCCCCCACTCTTGCGTTAAGTCGTTCCTCAATTTGCAGCGCCTCGTTTCATGCCATCGTCAAATGGTCTGTCTCTAGGGATGAGGTCTGTATCTAGGGGTGTGGTCTGTCTCTAGGGGTTTTGTCTGTTTCTAGGGATGTGGCATGTCTCTAGGGATGTGGTATGTCTCTAGGGATGTGGCATGTCTCTAGGGATGTGGCATGTCTCTAGGGATGTGGTATGTCTCTGGGGATGTGGTATGTATCTAGGGGTGTGGTCTGTCTCTAGGGGTGTGGTCTGTCTATAGGGGTTTTGTCTGTTTCTAGGGATGTGACATGTCTCTAGGGATGTGGTATGCCTCTAGGGATGTGGTATGTCTCTAGGGATGTGGTCTGTCTCTAGGGGTGTGGTCTGTCTATAGGGGTTTTGTCTGTTTCTAGGGATGTGGCATGTCTCTAGGGATGTGGTATGCCTCTAGGGATGTGGTATGTCTCTAGGGATGAGGTCTGTCTCTAGGGGTGTGGTCTGTCTATATTGGTTTTGTCTGTTTCTAGGGATGTGGCATGTTTCTAGGGATGTGGTATGCCTCTAGGGATGTGGTATGTCTCTAGGGATGTGGTCTGTCGCTAGGGATGTGTCATGTCTCTAGGGATGTGGTATGTATCTAGGGATGTGACATGTCTCTAGGGATGTTGGTCTGTCTCTGGGGATGTGGTATGTCTCTAGGGATGTGGTATTTCTCTGGGGATGTGGTATGTCTCTAGGGATGTGGTACTGTCTCTAGGGATGTGGTACTGTCTCTAGGGATGTGGTATGTATCTAGGGATGTGACATGTCTCTAGGGATGTTGGTCTGTCTCTGGGGATGTGGTATGTCTCTAGGGATGTGGTATGTCTCTGGGGATGTGGTATGTCTCTAGGGATGTGGTACTGTCTCTAGGGTTGTGTTCTGTCTCTAGTGATGTGATGCATTGTCTTTATGCTCCTTCCTAAACGATGTTAGTCCATTATTATGTGGTCTCGCACGCATTTTGATTATTTTTTTCAATTTTGAAGATATTCATGGTTATTCTTGTAGTACCTTCACTCTAAAACATTTATTTGCCCAAACGCAAATTTTCTTTACTATGAGCCATTGCAAAGTAACGTTAGCGCAAATACATTTTTTGTTAAAAGTGTAAAGTTATGTAACAAAAAGTTTTGTTTTATAGTACTTTTTTGTTACGGTTAATCGTAGCTTTTTAATGACTAGGTTTATGTTAAGAATTAATTTGTACGAAGAAAATAATGTTACGTTTTTACTTCACGCATTAAATAAACGTTTTCTGTACGGCAAAGCTACTCTGCAGTAGCTCATTCGAACAAAAGTTTTGTTGAGGCAAATAAATCGTTCAAAGAGCGTAGGCGATAGTTGCACTGGCATTAGTTTACAAGCTTTCTCTTGTAAAAGTTCACACATGTTTTACAGCGTGACGAAGAAGAAAACAAATGACATCAGAATTGTAAGCACCAGCCTCGTACTTGTAATAACAAAAAACAGGAGACGCATTATGACCCACGTCTGCAAAAAAAAAAAAAAAGTCTGGTGAGTTAAATGTACGCATGGTGACGCAAGTGTTTATAAAAAACGTTAATTCTGCAGCACTCGAGCCAAGGTCACTTTATTAGCCTAGAGGACGCCCGCTAGTTTGAATTTCCTAGTAATCCGAATCATACTGGCTCCGACGCGCACTATAACCTACATCAACCAGCATACAGGAGCATAACATGAAGTCATTATAAACCAACAGCATCATACGTATCATTGGTTTAACAAGAACATCCGAAGTCGATTAATTACGTCACTGCCAACACTACAGCGGTAGTTAAAACTCAATGCCCCCATTTCTGATAAACATAATTCAAAAGTAACCAATAAGGGCGCGGTCTACCGCAATTTTCATCACCTTTTTTTATTTTTTTATTTGTATCAGATATTTTTTTCCTTATTTTAGACACAAAATGTGACTAAATTTGGCTCTTACGAAAATTTTTTATCTGTCATAGTTTTCGCGTAATGGCTTGTTAAAGTCATATTTTGCATGTTTCCGTTTTAACGACTACACTAAAACCAACTGATATACCAAACTAACAAAATCACAGTGGATAAAGACATTGCAGGCTACAATGACATGCTCATAAAATTAAAGAATAAAAATTACTTGAATTAAAAAAAAAATGCTGAAACTGAAAATAAAAATTTTCAAAATTCAATAATTTTTTTTAAATTCAAATAATTTTTTATTCTTTAATTTTATGAGCATGTCATTGTAGCCTGCAATGTCTTTATCCACTGTGATTTTTTTGAGTTTGGTATATCAGTTGGTTTTAGTGTAGTCGTTAAAACGGAAACATGCACAATAAGACTTTAACAAGCCATTACGCAAAAACTATGAGAGAGAAAAAAAATTTCATAAGAGCCAAATTTAGTCACAGTTTGTGTCTAAAATAAGAAAAAAAAAATATCTCGTACAAATAAAAAATAAAATAATGATGTTGAAAATTGCGGTAGACCACGACCATGATTTTTAGAGAGAAAACTATTTCAGTAGAACTTGCACTTCAACGAAGGTTTCTTATTGCATATTAATTGTTGAAGTTTGCAACGGTTATTACAAGTATAGTAGTTGTAAGACAGTATAATTCAATCTTATATCATCTTCGGAGGGATTGGTTTCTCCCAAGAAATGTGGGTGTCTGGCATACGCCCTCCGACTTGAAAACACGCATGATTACAAGTAACAAAATGCAAATGATTTTACCAACCGTAAAAATGGGAAAAGCTCATATAGGCGGTTGATTCACTTTAAAGTGTGCGCTTACCAGTAAGTGTAATAACATTAAACTATTTAGTTATTGCGGCTATAGAAGTAAAGTTTTGAGAGTTGTCAAATGTTTACACTAGTTTTTAGTTATATGGAAGTTTTCGTATTTAAAATAGTAAAGATGGCGGAATAATGGCTCACAGAAAATTGTAGGCAGTACTCAGTTTATCCTGAACAGCCTCTGGTAAGGTACACACTAAAACTTAATTTAGAATTAGAAAAAAAAAAAAAAAAAAAAAAAAAAACACTCCCTCTCTTATTGTCTCTCTCGCTTTTCCTATCTCATCCTCTCTCTCACATCCCTATCACATCTTCTCTGTTCCTCTCACATCCTATCTCTTTACTCTCTTTTTCTCTCTCTTATCCTCTATCTTACCCTCCCTCTCGCTTCTCCTATCTCTTTCCCTCTCTAATCATCTCTCTGTTTCTTTCTCTCACCGTCTCTCATTACTTATTTCAAGTAATTGTTTTGTAAAAACAAATAATAAAATATAGTCATACATGCACCATTCCAAGGAGGGTATTTGGTTTCGTGCTGCTACCGAAAAAAAAAAAAAACAATATGATAATAACTTATCAACATAGTAGAAAAACAAAACGAGTAGGCTAAAACTTAGGTCTGTTGTACTGCAGAACCGGTATTTACCCGAGAAAAAGTACGATCCATGAACACCAACCCTACAAACTAACCCCGAAGGATCAGGAAGAACTAAGCAGTGGTAAGATAAAGTGCACGGCACTAGCTTTCTCGTAGGAGTACAGTTATTGTGCGGAAGAAAGGATGTCCTGCTAACCTTTTGACAGTAAAACCTTTACGTTGTATTAAATGAAACACAATTGTATACGTGATGTTTCCAAATATCGATACCCTCATGTGAAAACCTCGTTGCTCCAAAATCTATTTTTTAACAGGAGAGGAAGTCTTTTGCTGGTTACAATCCAACAATAAAGCCTCGTGAGCTCTAATTTTTGCTTTAATATTAAAAAAAAAACGTATCTGGAGATACATGTGAAAACCTCGTATTTCCAAAATCAGTTTTTTACAGGAGAGAGAGTGTTTTTCGCTTGTTGCAATCAAACAATGGATTTGCAAGAGTTCGGATTTTTGCTTTTAAAATTTTTAAAAACGTAATTGGAGATGCGGGCTTTTCGCAGTTGATAAGGAATTTTTTCGGGGTAGAATGCAAAAATAAAACAAAAATCTAAAAAAAAAAAAAAATGGAGTTACGAGGATTTCTCATGAGGGTACCGATATGTGAAATCACTTGTGGTGTGGAGAGTACACCCGAAAATTTCCATGTGAACATAGGCCTATTCCTTTACGTCTGAAGTTTCTATGTTAGAAGTTTAGCATCATTTTATCCTGGCTTATCCTGCGCATTCCCCAGATCCCATTCCTCTGGACTATTACTTTAAGTAATTTACAGAATCCTTTATTGATACAACTCGAAGACCGAGTGAGGTGGCGTAACGGTAAGGACTCACATTTAGGAGGATCCAGGTTCGAATCCCGGCTTCGGCCTTCCTGATTCCTGTTTTCCATGGTTTCCCGAAACAGCTCCAGGTGAATGCTGGGATGGTTTCTTAACAAAGGCTGCTGTCATTATACCAAGTTGTGTTGCCGTCTATAATGACCTTGATGTCGACGAGACGAGAAGCCCACTTACCTTGTAACTAGGGTCACGAACTTTCCGCGAAAATAATTTTGCCCCATTTTGTTTCAATGTCTCACGTCCACATCAGCAGCTTTGCTTCATGGTTATTGGCAGCGTGTCTTTGTTCAGACACGTTTCTCATTTGACTGCACCAATCAGTGAGTGAGAGATTTTGGTCAGCGGTTAACATCGAGGTCTTTAGCGCTGGTGACGGGTAACATGAGGTGAGTATGGACTTTGAATATATATATATTCAAAGGTATGGAGCAGCACTGGAATGAAAGGGCGGGGGAAACGGGAGATTCCAGAGAAACAAAGCTGACCAACGGCATCATCCGGCACGATTCCCAAATACGAAAATTCGAGGAACGATCCCGTCGGGAATCGAACCCGGATTGCCTTGGTGGGAGGCGAATGGTCTGACCATTCTGCCACCGCGACCACCTAAATGTCGAACTTCTTCCTCAGTTCGATAGAGGTAACTATTAGTAGCTCGCCCCTTAACATTTGGGAGGAAATTGCTCAATGTTTTTTTTCCCCCATTTCATAAATCTGAAGGCTGTTACTAAAGGCTAAAGTCGTCGTAAGTTTTAAGAAGTTCAACCAACGGATTTTCCTATCATATGTTTGGAGAAGTTTCCTGAAGGTTTGCCCCTTTAATTTTGGAGGGGTGTCTTAAGAAATGCCTGTTTAGATCGAGGAAATGCTCCTAAAAGTTTGCTCCTCTATATGTTTGAAAAGAGTTTTCGTAAGGTTTGCCCTAACAAGTATGGGTACCTTAACCTTCTTAAGTTTGGTGAAGAATGATTAAGAGATTGTCCCTTCATAATTTTTGGAAGGGAGGCCTGAATGCTGGCCATTTCATAATTTGTGGAGAGCGTGCCTTAATTAAGGGTGCGGTATACAGCAATTTTCAAAGTAATATTTATGTTTTTTTATTCGTTCCAGATTATTTCCTTATTTTATACATACATTTTGACTAAATTTTGCTCATAAGAGATTATTTAACTCTCATAGTTTTTGCGTAATGAGTCGTAAACGTCAAAATTCGCATTTTACGGTTTTATGTTTGCCACTAACATCAACTGGCATTCCAAACTGGGAGGGGGGAGGGGCAGGGAGTAACGATGTTGTAGGCTACAAGGTCTGCTACATAAAAAACAAAAATTAAAATATAAAAAACTGCTAAATTTTTGAAATTAAAATTTAAAAAATTCAAGAATATATTTAAAATGAAAAAAAAAAAAAAAACTGTTTTTGTAGGAGACTTTGTAGCCTACAATATCTTTATTCTCTGTATTTGTTTTATTTGGTATATCAGTTGGTTTTAATGGCGTACACAAAACCGTGAATTGCCAATTTTGACATTTGCGAGCCATTATGCAAAAAATATGTGACACAAAATATTTTATAAGAGCAAAATTTTGCCACAACTTTTGTCTAAAATAAGAAAAAAATATCTGGCACAAATATAAAATTAAAAACATGACGATGAAAAATACTGCAGACCAGTTTGCCCGTTCCTAATTTGCTGATATGGTTAAACCATTTACCGCAGGTTGGCAGCAGCTTAGTGACCAAGAGGGAAGCGGTTCAGTGACATCACTGGTTCACTTATAGAATGTAGGCATGCTAATCGTGCACAAACCACATTGTTCCTTACGTTAAAACATAGCTTCTTACCTCTACCCCTGTTCCGTGTTGCGTCTGTAAGCGCTGGAACTGATAACATTACTGAAACAAAAAATAATAATTTACGGTTTATTTTTATACAGTTCGTATTATGGCATAACTACACTCACAAATGTATTTTGACTCCACAAATGCGCCAATATATTTAAATATTGTGGCTGATAAAGGCAGCAGCTCCTAATATAAGAAATATATATATTATTTGGATTTAGTTTGTGGGAAACGTAGGGATCTTTACCCAATGCTCGTGTGTTTTCTCAGGGATTTCCCTGCTATCATTTCACAGGGCTCGTTATATTCGGCTCGGTGTATGTTTTCTTCTCAATCTCTGTAGTTATTTTCTAATCGCCTAAAGGGCTTTACCCCGTGCGTGGTGGAGCAGTGGTATAGTCTGTCTCACTCTTCCGTATTTTGACATTTCTCTTCTGAGAAATCTGTCCGACGGTTCCGCTGCTTGGAGTTTTAAACCAACCAGTTTTCTTGGGAAAGCACGGTGTCTGCAAGTCTCTGTACAGACACACTTCTCAGAAGTGAAGAGTCGTAATACGGAATACTTACATGAGACAGACTATAAAACACTAGCCTCGCATTCTGGAGGATCCGAGTTCGATCCTCGGCTTCGGCCATCTTGATTTCGATTTTTTCAGGGTTTTCCTGGAATCACTCCAAGCGAATGCTCGGCTGGTTTCGTAATACAGACCTACTCGTACCCCCTCCCCCTCCCCCGCCTCAAACAATGCCTTGTGCGGTTGGAGTACATGCTAAAGTAACCACAGCAATAAAAAAATTGTGGCAGCTTCTTATTGGTTGGGATTCAGTTTCCCAGGTTTACGAAGGTCGTCTAAATATGGGAAATAGTAGATAATTTTATAAAACTAGACAATCACGCATGGATTACCCGGGAGCCGAACTCAGAACTTCGTTTTCCGAACACGCACTATGTAACCTTGACCTCTCAACGGGCAGTGGTAATCTGACTATTCACCTCCCACCACGAATATGCGGTTTTAGAAGGTCACTTCCGATATTCACAGGTGGGAAACATGGCTGACGTTGCCTCTTGGCTGTTGGTTTCCTCAGAGTTGTCCCGATCACGCTTTTACAATATCTTTGTTTCAGGTTGTCCTGTGTCACTAATCATGCTTCACATTTCGCTGGGTAGAATTACAAGGCTGTAAGTGCCAGTATTCACAGAATTGAAATATTAGTACTACGTAGTTCCATGTGATAATATGAACATTCCGACTGTCTTGTTTATTCCTGATTAATTAGTTCGGAATTGATTAACCAGCCAGGATGTACAGACTCTAAGAAAGAACATTCTAAAAGTAGTATTTCATTTTCGTAAATTTTGGCGCTTAAAACCTTGTAATTCTCACCCAGCGATTTGTTAATTTTTTTTCTCATCCAAAATTTGGCAACATTTATTTGTAAATATTACAATACGGACTTACGATTACCTTACATTTTATTACGCACATTATATACAATATAATATAGTGTAGTTATGGGATAATTAAGCTAATATAATAAATTAACTATCTCACAATGTTATAATGGCAAAATGGCTTCAAATGAGTCTACTATATAAGCGTAATCGTGAATTGTAAGGTTTCTATAAAGAGACATTGCCTGCCATTTGTCACAACGTTAATTTAGTATACGAACATGAATAATATTAACAACAGACGTGACACAGCCTGGTTTATTTAAAAGTGCTGAATACCGCGTTGTGAAGCGGTGACCAAACATCTTAAGGATGCTACCTGACAGAGAGCCCTGTCGTGATCACGCATAGGTATCTGCATGTTAAATCATATTTTGCGGAGCTTGGTAATTTGTTAATAATAACGGGTTTTACCAGAAACCGTAAGCTGCATTGATAAGAGGTGAATATGGTTACAAGAATAAAAACGTACGAAAAAAATATGTTGCGCGTGTTTTCTTATAATGTAAATAATTATTTCTTTGAATGTTGTGTAATCGGGAACATGAGAACGTGCGCGGTAACTCAACGGCATTAAGGACATTAGATACTTGTCAGCTGATAACTATTTTATATTTTTATTAAATTCTGGTCAGTAAGTAAACTCCAGAAGTGGTACAATCTTCACAAAGACGAAATATTTGTTTTGTTGCATATTTTTGTAGCCATTATTAGAATAACTGAACAACTTACCGAAATTAAAGTTGGGTAACAACTAAGTACTACTCTCCACAGTTTAAAGACATAGTTTACATAGTTATTTAACGAAAATTTATCACAGTTATACACTCTGATATTTAACAAATTTTTTACGGATTTTGACATTTATGAAAAGACACATGTATTTATAGTGGATAAATATTTTATATGTCTTCGAATATTCAACAATAACGATTAAACATTTTGCGAGAAAAAATATCAATATCGTAAGTATTTGAATTTTGTTTTAAATTGCTGAGAAAAAAGTTTGACCTTTGCCAGCTAGTTATACAAAACAATTGAATACCGGAAAAAGTTTCACTTCGTGAAAATTGTACTCCGTATGGTGAATTAACTGGCGAGAATTCCGCGTGAATATAAAATTATGAGCTGGAAGGTACTCTACCTCCTTAATGCAACGCGTTCCTATTTTCGTTTTTTTTTTCCTAATATTATTTCCTAAACGGTTTTGTGGACGTACGCAAACTCTGCTATGTGATTATCTCTCAGCATCGTGGGCTACTAAATTATAATCACAGACGTGTGGTGTCGCAGATGCCTCTATCTAAAGTCACGCTGCAATTAGCTTGAAGCAATGCCCCAGATATGCACGTATAAGGCATTGAAGCAAAAATACAGAAAAAAAAATCCTTCTGCGATAATTACTGGTCCTTAGTTATAAGCCACGAGAGAGCATTTTTGGTCATTAAAGTCATGAAAACACATTGCGTTATTGTTACAGATGACAGTTTATCGCGGGAAAACTTGACTGTTCGCTGGATTTCAACACACGTTCAGCTTACCAGAAGATTACTGGCTTTCACTTGTACTTGGAGCTATTACCCTATTTGACTGAGCTAGTAAGAATCCCGCTATATTTGACGCATGTTATTGGTCTGCAGACATTTATGTAGTGGCAGACGTGTATCACCCAATCATATACGTTGCAATACACTACACCGTTTTCAAGGTTATGTTGGCGCAAAACATTTTCGCGATATATCATCATATCTAGTTATGATCTTCGGTCATTGAAATTTCAATACCTGGAACAACATGATTATAACTATAAGCACTTCCCAACATCTGTAGTAATAAATACTATGTATTTATTGGTGCTATAGTAAAGTTTTCAGAGTTGTGAAACATTTACACTAGTTTTTAGATACCTGGAAGTTATTTTGTACTTAATATATTAAAAACGGAGGCATAATTGTTTACAAAAAATTTCAAGCAATGTTCAGTTTATCCCGAACAGTCTATACTAATGTTTCATCACAAATTCGATCATTAGCTTCAGAGCTTTGTCACTGCGAGAAATCGATTGTTAATCGTCAAGTGTTTTGTTACAGTGCGCGATATCGTACAATGTAATAACTTGTAAAAAATATGTGAACTTTCTTTTATTATTAACGAAGAAACCTTATTTTAAATAATAAGTTAAGGAATTGTTTAACTTTCTGATTTCTCGTGCGTTTTGTGCTAATAAGGCATTTATTTATATATGTCTTTGAGCAAGACAACTTCACCATCTTAAATTTTTTTGCAGAAAGTTCTATATTTGAGTCCTAGAATGATCTACTATGCCAAATTATATGAAATCACATATATTTTTGGTGGCGTTCAGAGCCGTCGCACAGCGAGAAAGTATATGTAATGTTACATGAAATAAATCTTGTCCTCTAACCGCCAAACATTGGTTAAGTATTTTGAGATGTATATCACAAATTTTAAAATGTTAGATAGCATTGTTTAACTGTCGATAAGAACGAATAATTGCAATTCATTAACCGAGTGTTTTTTCTGAAACAAAATCGATTTCAGCTTCTTATTACATTTTACAATTTTTTTGGAAATTTGTACATACTTGTGGAAGATGTTACCAATAAGTGATACTACAAAAAACAAGTATTTTACAAGAAACTAGTTAAGGATGCAGTGATTTGTAGCTGTAGTTTTATATTTGTATTTATAAACAAACTCTCTAAAATGTGAAGCAGTTCGACTCGTATACATAAATCAGGCGTGTCTGCAAGTCCATTTCTCTTTACCCACTTAAAAACCATATCATTGGTACACGAATCCACGATATAAAAAATTACAAATATTCATTTTCAGCAAGGTATATAATCTTTCAATTTTATCAAATCCAGTAAATAAAGACTTAATAAGTGAAGGCATTTCGTGAAATACTACCTTTAGTACTTTAAGCAAAAGCCAGGAGTCACATTCAATGACCTTCAAGAAACTGTACATTTACAAATAAATTCTTCTACGTTTCACAATGGTTGTTTGCAGTGTCACAAAAAATATTTTGGCAACCATTTTTTTTTTTTAATGTGCCAGGCTGTCGAATGTTATTTTGTATCACATCAAACACCCTGTTCATAACAATGCATCCCTCTGACCGCTCAGGTATTGGAAACTTTAGACCACTTTAATGACCTGCGACATTCTTGTTGGTTGTAATGCATGGACTGATAAATGTTTCGACATTAGTTCACGAGTTTTTTTCTTGAAAAACTACGAATTTATTTACTGTGTGTTTTCAAGCTGGCTGAAGCCACAGGTCAGCTGACAACAATGTATAATAGCAGCTGCCTTGCGTCTATGCTACCAATGTCTGTGCAAATTTGCATTTTATAGCTACAAACATGTTTTTTTTTTTGTAGACACTGGGAGAATTCGAGAGTTTATCCTATATTATGACGTTAGAATGGAAATTCGTTTTAGTGTGTGTGTGGCTTAGGCAGCCCGAATTTTTGAATGATACTGTGCCACTTAATAGTCACCCGTAAACTTCTGGAATTGATTTGAGTAAAAAAAAAGATTTCTAACTGCTGTGGATGTGTGTAGCATTCGCAATTAGGTCAATTTTTTTTATTAAGATCACCCTTTGGGACTTGACAGCAAACATGCATGTAAACACTCACTGACTCCGGTGCTACTTTGTCAGATGTAAAACTAATCACTTACTGGAACAGCAAACAATGTACAAGTGTAGACGATTCGGGATGGAATGAGCAGTTTTGAAACCCTAATTATTTTATATTTTTCAGTTAATTTAAATTTTCCCATGTCTTTTAAACTAATAAAAATGTATATGTAACAATCAAAGTGTACTGGTTGTACCCTACTCAAGTTAACGACAGAGGAGACACTTAATAATATTTTTAAACTATTATTTAACACGTGACGGTCTTCATAAATGCTGATTTTATCACTAACTACCTACAGCTGAGGACAGTGTGTACACAGGGCTGATACGAATGGTCGTTGAACCAGCGAAATTTTCGATTTTCGATTATTAATACAAGTTGCAAGTGCTCAGTGTTATGCCTAGTACACACGAAGCGTTCTGTGACGTTCGCATTATGTGCTGACCGAAGCCACTCTGTGTATCTCGAAGCACAGGTAAAACACGAGTTAGTACGTGTAAACTCGCACCACGCGTCACTGTTGGCGTTGACAAACAACGCGCGTTTCCATATACAGGGTGTATCAGTACAGCGGTTACAAACTTTCAGGACCCAGACTATGGGAAATCACATAGCTATGCATGGTCGGAAACGCTTTCCTGGCTAGTTAGTGACGACAATAAGGACATGAACAAGAGGAGACAAACGTGTTTTGTTAATCCTAATACATAAAAAACTAAGAAAAAAAGAACATAAAGAGACATGGATCGTCATCACAAGCCAAATTCTTCCCAGCATTTTTGCTGTGTTAAGAATAATAAACATGTTTTCTCCTCTTGTTCATGTCCTTTCTTTCTTGTGTTTTGAATCGCAGGAAAGTGTTTCCGACCATGTATTGCTTTGATCGTCTGGGTGTACTATATCTCTGGAAAATTTGTAACCGCAGTACTGATACACCCTGTATACCCTCTATGTATTTATACGCAAGAAACTAACCCGCGTTGTGAATCACGCGTCACAAAACGATTCATGTGAACTAAATCTAGGAAACCAGAAAGTTCTGCTATTCTCGAAGAAATTTCAATTATTAAAAAAAAAATTACAAACGTGATGGTTAGTTTTACTGTACGAAAAAAAAAAGTTTTATGGCGCTGGAAGTTCTGAGGGCAAAAGCGGAAACTTGGGGAAGAACGCCAGAGCATCTCCAGAATTCCAGGTGACCGAGTTGTGACCTACTTTCTAGTCGGCCAGCCAATAAAATGCGGGTGGCAAGGTTCCGCCCCTCGGCGTGATAAAATATCTCGATAATTAATTCCACACTATAACAGTGTTCTGCGGAAATACCTCGACTAATCGATAAAAACGAGAGTGCATAAAGCACTTAGTTAAACTGCGGCGTCGTCACAGGAAATGTTTGTGATCATTATTTTCTTCATTGTTCTCAATGCGGCAGTGTACGCAGTTGTTTTGTTCCGTGACATGAGTATGATAGTACGCGGAGAAAAATATTTGTTACAGTCAACCATGTATACTTTTGTATATGACGTAACGAGTATGAATTTTATCTGACTAAATCTTTGTTGTTTTAGCAATATTGTAGAGCGGAAATGCTAAAGGATCTAAATGCCAAATATATGTTTTAGCGAATAAGGCAAAAAAAAAAAAAAAACCGTGCTGCAAGAGCCGGCGGACATATGGGGGCGGCGATCTTCAAATGCTAAAAAATTCTGTCAGAAAAATTATCGACCCTAAATTCTTACAGCATTACGTTGGCATCAACGCCTATATCATTTTTATGTAGGAAATTCAAGTTGGTCTCTTTTGGCACATAGCTCCTTTAGCATTTCCACTCTACAATTATGAAATGTGTTAAATATTAGTTTTGTTGTTCTGAGAAAATGTACATTTAATTTGACTTAAACACTCTTGTTGGAGAACTAAACTTGCGTGGCAAGAAAACATTAAGTTGATTCAGATTTCACACCGTTGTTTCGCCAGATACAATCAAGTACACGGTTGAATGTATCAAAACTTTTCTCTGTGTATGTCTGGTGTACAAACTCATCACGTTTACGAACGTCCTCCCCCCCTCCTTGTAACTTAATTCAGGGAAAAAAGATGGTCGCTATTTAAATATGTTGACAAATGAGAGAGAATAGTCAAATTTAATTTGCCCACCAGTAGGGACCCCTCTTTTTGAGAAAATAATTTTGCCCCACTTTGTTTCGGTGCGTTACGTACACATCTACAGGTCTGCTTCGTGGTCAGTGATTGGATATTTTTTATCACTAACGAGCCTTGGTATTCTATACCAGCAAATCATAAACGTGTGGTGTTGCAGGAACGTTATTGTAATTGGCTCAGTCTAATGAGATACGGCTCTTCACATAGACAGGCTGCCAATAACCATGAAGCTGGGGAAATTGTTTTGACACTAAACTATAGGTTGAATGGGAAATCTTAACTTTAGACATTTGTGTGTTAAGATTTAAGGAAATTGAACCTTACCTGAAAAAACGCAATATACTTTATGTACAGAAAGTTATATCTATGGTGAAGAATGGAAACCTTCTATGTAAATTTTCAGCTTTTTTTAATGTTACTGCACGGAAAATTTAACGAAGTATGTTTGACATAGTGACCATAGTAAATAAAATTTTAACTAAATATGTTATATCAACTTTACAGCTGTGGATGTGCTCCATACAAAATAAAAAATTTTTTTTCTCTTTCCTGTGAAATTAAAAAAAAACATTTGACATAGAAAGTTTTCATTCTTCACCATCGATGCTATTAAAGTTAAAGGAATGTTTTCCTTTTGAGTCTCACTAAGTGGAGGGCATTCTGGAACTCGATTAAACAATAATTTACACACATGTTTTCATAATGGTGTTTTTAATAACTAGAATAGTATGTTTAATGTTATAACACCGTCGATGTACCAACAGCACATTTACAATGTCATGTGTTGTAAATTTACAATACTGTAAGCTACATCAATAGAAGAAACACTACTGCAGCCAATCATACCATAACCACAGACTAGATAGTAATACAGACGTGAAATGACGTGGCGGCTCGTTTGCTATGGGCGAACTTCGCCGCTTATTGGCTGCCCGAGGTTGTTGATATCAGCCCCGTGTATGTTTGGTTCCTGCATGTTACTGCAGGTTTCCTATTGGCCTGGCTGCCGATTATCAGGGCAGCTGCCTTACGCTGATTGGCGGTAGGTGTTTCAGCCATGTTGCTGGCCAGGGAAGCCATTTTGCTGGCGTTTGTGACTGAGTTCGCTGGCCTACAGGTTATTTCACTTCTGTATTCCTAAATATTCTGTGCCATAACGCTGAGGTTAAGAAGATAATAATTTCCTTTTACATATAACTTCAAAATTCGAAGTCCTACAGAGGTGCATTTCTTCTTTTATCTTAATCAATAAAGCTACATATAAAGAACAAATGGGCAATATCAGTATATGTGCGGTGAAATATTGAATGATTACCTTTCTTATTTACATTTTTACACATTGATCCTCGGCAATAACAAGACTGTCGAATAAATTAGTTTTTTTTCCAAAGCACATTTTATTGTATTGATGCAAACTAATGGGCTGTAAAATTCCTTTCACGCCGGTAAGATTTCATCTCCAGTTTATCCGCTCATCTGAGCTCTTTCCAATTGTGACATACGAGGTTTTGCATCTTCACCATCGATAGGATTGTTCGGTGCGACAGAATGCGCTTGGAAAGACTCAGTGAGGCAGAAATATGTCCAGTCTTCCAATTTAAAAAAAAATCTGTGCTGAACTATCTCAGACAAGATTATTATCTAGCATGAACAGTGGATGATGACATATTCCTATGTATGAATGTGCGAGTGAATGTAATGGTTAATGTTTTTATTTGTTGGTTTCTTTATTGTATTGTAATTAAAATTTTTTCTGCTATCTTTTTACAAGTTTTGAACGTTAATGCTGCAATGCTATTAATTAATTTAGCTATGTAAGTTCAATATACTTTTTATTCTCCTGTTACATTGTAAAATGCTTTCTCATTATGTATACTGTGGTTAAGTGTAAGACAAGGCGACTCCGCCACATGAAAGACGAATAAATAAATAAATATATATATATATATATATATATATATATATATATATATCTCTTACATATCTTACTACTTCCGTTAGGCGCTACATATTATGTGTGCAGGCTAAGGGCGCTCAAGTGGAGAAAAATCATAATTTTATATTGGTTGTAATATAGTGTTAGTTTTGTAGACATTACTTGAGAGTGCCTTCTCATGTTACGAAAAAATTTTTACCTCAGCCAGTTTTCCCATTATGGCATTTCAAAGTCAAAAATTTCAACATTTTTACTTCATACAAAACTTGAAAACTAGTAAACAAAATGATTTTAAAAAAAATTGCATCAAAACTACATGTCACGGCATACGGACTGAAGTATATAAAAACCCATTATAAAATATTTTTGGATTTAGAAAAAAATTGCTAAAAGTATTAAAAAATTAGCAAATTTTTAATATTTTTTAATTAAAAAAAATTGTAATGGGTTTTTACATACTTCAAGCAATAGCTCAAGACATGTAGTTATAATGTGAATTGTTTCATTTCATAATGTTTATTGGTTTTAAAGGTTTTTATGTAGTAAAAATATGGAAGTTTTGACTTCGAAGAGCCGTCATGGGAAAGCTGGCAACGCCAATTTTTTTTTTGTAAGAAGAAATTGTACTCCCAAGTAAGGTCTGTAAAACTAACACTATTTCACACAAATAAAATACTTCAATTTTTCCCACTTGAACACCGTTAAAATACCGTGCAGTTCAAACATTATTCTACGTTTACACGACGAAAATAACATGAACTCATACCTGGACGGGAAGCGCAAGAGGAAGACTTTCTCTGAGCATAGTTGCCACATTATGCACGTAAAATGTCGTTGTACAAAGTTTTGAAACTAGCATTTTCGTCTCCAATTTAGTCCAGAATTCGCATGGCGTGCTTATTGTTAGAGGTACGTCAATTTCGCGGATTCATCTGGCAACATTGAAGACTTGTCAGTCCTATACACCCACTGGCCACAATCGATTATCTATTGGCTCATAACCGTACAAGCAGGTAGCAAGCGATAGCACTTCGCATTATTTCCTTATTTACTACTGGCTTGCAGTAGTCAAAGGCGTTTCATAACAGCCGCCTGTAAGTCACAGACATGACAATGAAGTATACATAATTGGCGTTCAACCTGACCTGGAATGTATCTGCGAAATTTACGTACCTTTACTTATTGTGTGTTTGTCTGTGGCGAACCTGTATATATGCTTGTCTGAAGTACATTTTTCCGTAAAGTTTATTTGTGAATTTTACACCGCACTTATGCGTGCTGATGTATTTTGTGCTTAGGCATAGCCATCTTTCGTAGAAGGCCGCAGCCTTAGATCTGGCAACCCTGGCAGGAAGGGTCATTTAGCTCTCCAAAGACAATGCCTTTTTCTGATTCGCTATTCTGCTCTACATACCGGCGAATCAGGGGAAGCCACTGCCTTTGGCGAGACAAAAGAAGTGTTAAAATGACCCTTCCTGCCAGGGTTGCCAGATCTAAGGCCGCTGCCTTTTACTAAATATGGCTATGGCTTAGGCCGTGGGACGTAGCTCGCTCTGTGTAAAGTTGTGCGGGACTGCCTACAGATTCCTTGCAGGCGCGTAAATCTACCACATTCTGCTGCGACTATGGCACAGACTAGATAGTAATACATACATGGAATGACGTGGCGGCTCGTTTGATACTTGCGAACTTCGCCGCTTATTGGCTGCCCGAGGTTGTTGATACCAGCCCCGTGTATGTTTGGTTCCTGCATGTTACTGCAGGTTTCCTATTGGTCTGGCTATCGACTAGCAGGGTAGCCGCCTTACGCTGATTGGCTGTAGGTGTTTCCGCCATGTTGCTGGCCAGGGAAGCCATTTTGCTGGCGTGTGTGAGTGAGTTTGCCGAACTACCAGCTATTTCACTTCTGTATTCCTGGATATTCTGTGATTATGGTAACTTTCGGTGAATTTATCTCCCGCCTAGCCACATAAGCACCCTTGCGGAAGGATGGTAAAATGGGGGTGGCGGTATATCGAAAGAGAACACTAAATATTTCATTAAGACAAAAAAATAGAAGACCGCATGACGGGCAACATATATATTTTTTTTTTGTGCGAAGAAGTTTTAGGGCGTATTTGCATAGCGGGGCAGCCCAAAATGTGCTTAATGCGCGATGGAAGGGTTCTTCGGTCGAGATGGTCGGATATGTTTTATTCATGACCGCGGTTGAAATATATTTTTTACCCACATCGCCGGCACAGCGACAAACAACCTGTCCATCAGCCTGCCCCCATTCGCCGGTTATTGATTGGCCCGCGCGCCTTTCCGGGCGGCCCCATCGCTCATCCTGATTGGCCGTTGTCCGCGGTCCTGAATGTCGCCGGGATTTAAGGCCTACCCCTCGTCCCTTCACCCCGAAACCAAGAGACCTTCCATCTTACGCATATTTTCGTCCCATTTGACTCGTCCCCGTTCTCCAGGTCTCGGTTTCCCTTTCACAACCCTGGAACGTTAGGGCGTGGTCTACCACAATTTTCAACACCATTTTTTTTATTTGTAACAGACGTTTTTTTTTCTTATTTTAGACACAAAATGTGATTAAATTTAGCTCTTATGAAAATTTTTTATCTCTCATAGTTTTCGCGTAATAGCTTGTTTTCGTTTTAAGGACTAAACTAATACCAACTGATACACCAAACTAAAAAAATCACAGTGGATAAAGACATTGCAGGCTACAATGTCATGCTCATAAACATAAAAAATTAAAATTATTTGTATTTAAAAAAATTTACTGAATTTTTCAAATTTTTCTTTTCAGTTTCAACATTTTATAAAAATACAAATAATTTTTGTTCTTTATTTGCTGAGCTTGACTTTGTAGCCTGCAATGTCTCTATGCATTGTGATTTTTTTGAGTTTCGTATGTCATTTGGTTTTAATGTAGTCCTTAAAACGGAAACATGCAAAATATGACTTTGAGGGCGGGGTTCACCTCAGTTTTCAACGTCTTTATTTATTTTTATATTTGTACCAGATATATACTTTTCATATTTTAGACCTAAATTGTGATAAAATTTTCCTCTTAGGAAACTTCTGTATGTTTCGTAGTTTTAGCGTAATGAGTCGTGAACTTCAAAATTTACACTTTACGGTTTTAAGTATGCCACTAAAACCAACTGACACACCAAACCGACAAAATTCGCAGTGTATAACAATGTTGTAGGCTATGATTTGGCATATATAAAAACAAAAAATAAAATACTTTTGTACTTAATAAAAAATGCCGAATTTTGAAATGAAAATTAGAAAAATATCAAAATTAAAAAAAATACAAAAAAGTAATTTTTGTTTTTATATATGTCAAATCATAGTCTACAACTTTGTCATATAGTGTGAATTTTTTCAGTTTGGTATGTCAGTTGGTTTTAGTGGCGTACTTAAAACCGTAAACGGCAAATTTTGACGTTTACGACTCATTACGCTAAAACTATGAGATATACAAAAATTTCACAAGAGGAAGATTTAATCACAATTCATGTATAAAATAAAAAAATAATATCTGGTACCAATATAAAAATAAAAAAAAAAAAAGACGTTGAAAACTGATGTGAACCGCGCCCTTAACAAGCCATTACGCGAAAACTATGAGAGACAAAAAACAATTTCATTAGAGCCAAATTTAGTCACATTTTGTGTCTAAAATAAGAAAAAAAATATCTGGTACACATAAAGAAAATGGTGATGAAAATTGCGGTAGACGGTGTTCGCCTGGGTTGCCGTATTTTACGTGTTTGAGGTCTAGAAGTGTGGAAGCGATTAGGACGTCACACCACACGCATCACCATAGCTATCTTACTATACTGTATAAAAAAACTTCCTAAAACGTTTAGGAAGAAATTAACCTAAAAACAGTTTTGGGCAGTTACCTTTCTTCCGCCTCTAAAATATGCAAACTTTTGCAACTGTTACAATACAAGTCTTGTATCTTCAGTATACGTTTGACCGATTTATAAAAAAAAAAGTTTATGATTGCTACCATGTATTTCTGGGAAACCTTTTCTACCATACCTACTTTCTTAGCGCTGCTATACTCACGTGTGGCAAATTTACAAACTATTTTTTAGAGTGTAGAAGGCCGTGGCCTTAGATCTGGCAACCCTGCCAGGAAGGGTTATTTTAACACTTATTTGTCCCCCCAAAGGCAGTGGCTTCTCCTGATTTGCCTGTATTTATTTTATTGTACTTTTTTATTTATTTAAAATTTAAATACATGAACGAGAATACATTCCAGCAATACAAAATTAAAAAGTGTCTCCTTGAGCAAAATGTTTACTCTAGGTGGAGACTGGCACAATTATTACATTACGATAGAAGGGAGCAATGAACATACAAGATGTATCAATGTACCTAATGTATCATCGATATGATTAAGTGCAGTAACTTACTAAACATTAACACAATAACAAACACATACCGCGAGCCTATGCAGACACTTACGTATATACATAGTACCAAGGTACACACACCTTAGCCCACATTAGCTCATACACACGCACAAGCCGTCTAAAATAATACCATATGTTTAGTTACAACGATATACTCAAATAGAAAAAACAGTAAGAATTCTACGTATTTTGGTATTATATAGCCAAAGATAACTGCCTACATACATATGTAGGGCAGAATAACGACTCGGGATACAGCCATTGTCTTTGGAGAGCTACAAGAAGTGTTAATGTGACACTTACTGGCAGGGTTGCCAGATCTAAGGCAGCGGCCTTCTACTAAAGATGGCTATGACATCACGCCTCAACCTAATTTCTAGGCGCCAGTCAGTGAACTTAAGTGCAGTATTCTCGCCAACAACGCACCTGACAGTAGTGACACTATCGTCTTGTGACGTAATATTAAAGATAAATGAGTACCTGTACCTATGCAATGATTCTGCGTAAAGATTTACATACCTAAACAAGACCTTAAAAATTTCCATCATCGCTCTTTAGTTTTGCAGTGGTTTCGAAAAAAAAATTGTTAACGCGAAAAATTCACTCTTACAGTTTTAACACTTAATATATTATAACTGGTATCTGAATTTTTCTGTTCCAATATACCACACGGATTTTTAGACATTTTTACCCTGTCATATCTCATTTTTTTGTCAAAATAAGCCGAAATGAAGCTAAATAATTTTTTATTAGCGGACAGTATAGTATTTTAAAGAAACGCCCAGGCAAAATTGTATATCGTATGACTGTAAACAGTCTCAAATTTTTTCAAAGAATTTGATGAAAAAAATATTAAAGTTATTTGCAATTGTTTGAAATAAATGAAAGATCATGGCCTTAAGTGCCTTACAGCTAGAGCCGATGATTTTTGGTGAAAAGATTTCTGCCCCACTTTGTTTCATTGCTTTATGTGCAAATCTGCAGTTCTACTTCATGGTCAGTGATTGGATGTTTTAAACTTCGTGTATCTTGTGCTTCTACCCACAAATCACAGACTTGTTGCCAAATAATAACTTTACTCTGATTGGCAAAGTCAGATGAGAGACGACTTGGCACAAAGACAAGCTGCCAATTGTGAATCTGAGTTGCAGATGTCCACATAAGGCATTGAAACGAAGTGAGGCAGGAATCTTTTCACCAAAAATCATCGGTCCTACTTACAGCACATCTGCAAGCTCTGCTTCATGGTATTGGCTGTTTGTCTGTGTGAAGTGACGTCTCTTACTTGACTGTGCCAACCACAGTAAGGTTACTACGATACCACACGTGTGATATTTGCAGGTTGAACCACAAGACACGTGGGAGTTAAAACTATGAAGGCCAACAGTAGATGTGAACCTAAGGGGCTGAAACTAACTTGGGGAAAATTCTTTTCGCAAAAAATTCATGGCCCTAGTGATACCTCACCTATGTATAGGGCCATGAACATTTCGTAAAAATAAAAAATTGTCCCAGTGTTTATTTTTACTGCCTTGCGTTCACATCTGCAGTTCTGCTCAGTAGTCAGTGATTGGGGGTTTTAACATCTCATGTCTCTTTAGGTTCCACTCGCAAATCAGACGTGTGTAGTCGCAGTAACCTTATTCTTATTGGCTTAATCAAATGGGTGATGTTATTTCACGAAGACACGCTCTGCCAATAACCGAGAAGCATAGATGCAGATGTGTACGTAAGGCATTGAAACAAAACAAAGTGGAGGAAAAATTCTTGTCACGAAAATTTCATGGTCCTGTAACACGGTCGTAGAAGAACAACAGTTCTAGACACTTGCCTGGAAACTTGACCCTCTTGTTGTTTGGCTGTAGTTCACCAAGTTGTATTGGCACTTCAGTTAGGGCGGTCGGACTGAAACTCCGCCCACTTCCTTTCCACTAAGATAAACAATTTATAAAAACGTTTTTTTTTATCAGTTTATGAAATACTTCCTTCGCTTACATATTTAAGAAAAGGCTCCAGCAATCTTTATTTACTTTATAAATTTAACAATGGCAAAAGTAGGCGGAGTTTGAGCCCGACCAGTTTTATTGCAGCGCCAAAGATGTACAACACTCTCGGTAACTTAGCGAACTACAGCGAAACAACAAGGGGGTCAAGCAAAATACATTGTTAGATAGGCGAGTGTCCAGACCTGTTCTTCTACGACCGTGGTCCTGTACTTACGTATGGTTATGTACGTATTCATACCTATTCCTTAACGGTGTTCCAAAGGGAAAAAACTCGTAATTTTATATTCGTATGAAGTAGCGTTAGTTTGAAGAAGTTTCTTGTGAGTACATTTTCTTCCCACAAAACAAATTTAGCTCAACTAGTTTTCTCATACTTGTACTTCAAAGTCAAAATTTTCACTTTTTTAGTTCTTATAAGCCGTATAAGCCAACGAACGTAAATAAAATTAAAAACTCGCGCTAAAACTACATGCCAATTGGCTACTGCTTGGCATGTTTTAAAATGCATTACAAAATTTTTTTTGCATTTTATAAAAATTCGGAAATTTTAAATTTTTTGCCTCTTAACGATTTTTTTAATACGAAAATATTTTGTAAAGGATTTTAAAACGTGTTAAGCATTAGCCTGTGACATGTAGTTGCAGTGTGAATTTTTAATGCATTTGTGTTAATTGATTTTTGCGGCTTATAAGAACTAAAATTGTGCAAATTTTGACTTAGAAGTGCCATTATGGGAAAACTGATTGAGCTATGTTTTTCATTACGAGGAAATATACTCCCAAATAATGTATGCAAAATTAACACTAACTAATACAAATATAATATTATGATTTTTCGCACTGGAACGTCCTTAAAGCGTAGTCACTTTACTACATTCACTTAATCTCCAAATGAAATCTTAGCTTCCAAGACGAGAAATATTTTTCTGAAGAACTCGCTCTCCCATATAACTACCATTTATCAAGACCTCCTTTTCACTGTCCACGGTAATCCGAGTTTAAATACAATTCACTTATTTTTCAGCTTACTTGAACAAATTTGACGTTTCTGTAGATTGTCGGATTACGCATAAGCCGGGATTTTCTTAGTTATTCGTAACAGTGAATTGTAAGAGTCAAAAAGTTTGACAGGAGATTCAGATTTTCCATGGCCATTAATTTCCTTCTTTACTTCAGGTAGCAAATACAACTTCGTACGTTTTCTAAACTTCGTAACTCAATCGTAATAACGTTTATTTTGCTTCGGAATTAGTTGTGGGATAATAACGTTTGTCCTTAAATCAGTACACCCTACTTTACCTATATGATCTTGATGAACACTTACAAGCCAAAAATAAATGAACAAGATACCTCCGTCATATTCTTAATAACCAGAAATTTATTTTACGAGCATTGTAGCATACTGTGCATGAAGTTGTTTGGGATATATAATTTATTTTAGTACATTAGCAGGTACTTTAGATCTGTAGAGAACACTTGTGATGACGTCTTTACCCAGTAAAAAGTATTTCTCAAAATTATTTTACTACTTTTAAAAATACCACGAGGTACCCAATGGCACTGTCAGTGACTTTAGGAAATTTTGTTTTTTATAGTAAATAAAAAAAATTACCATTTGTTTCCAGAAAAAAAATGAAAGTTTATTAGATATTTCGTTAATCCCTTATCACATAATTATTCATTGTAAACTATTGTTTATAAGTGGGGAGGTAACTCGTATATCGGATATGCTTGCACGGAAAATATTTCTTTAATTTCTCAAGCTTTTATGCAAAAACTAGGCACGACAACGGTTTATTAAAAAGTAATGTTAAAATTTGATAGATGATTTTCAACAAATAAAACTATTTGTCTCCTTATGGAGTGAGTGATTTTGGTCAGCGCTTAAAATCGAGGTCTTTAGTGCTGGTGGGAGGTTACATGAGGTGAGTGTGGAGCAATGCCGGAATGAAAGGGAGGGGGAAACGGGAGAACCCCGAGAAAACCCGCCGGCCAGTGGCATCGTCCGGCACTATTCCCACAAGAGAATATCCGGGGACCCACCCCGCCGGGAATCGAACCCAGATCGCCTTGGTGTGAGGCAAATGTTCTGACCACTCGGCCACCGCGGCCCCATATCCTTACTAAAATATTTTATTTTTCGCTTTTTTGAAATTATAAAAAAGAAAATTTTTGTATTTGTTTTTAAAGCTTACATTCTGTTTACCTTTCACTACATTACTGGCGTAGCAGTGTATTTAGTTTGCAATCAGACAAATAAATTATGAGTATAAAAATGTTGGATTGATTATGACCATAGATGATAGTATATCGTGAAAAATATTTTTGCCAACATACATTTGAAAACACTGTAGTCTGTTGTAACTTGTATGATTGAGGGATATACGTCTGGCCCAAAGTTGCTGTCTGCAGATCAATAATGGGCATGAAATATTTACAATAGTGGGATTCTTATTGGCTCAGTAAAATAGGGCAACACAGCTCTATGTACCAGCGAAAGCCAGTGTAATTACTGTAAGATGAACGTGCGTTTAAACCCAGCAAACAGTCAAGTTTTCCCGCGACAAACCATCTTATGTACTTGCGACCAACATACACGTTAAATGCTCAAATGCCATGTTTTTATTGTAGCCCAAGGTAAAAAAATAGTCTGCGCTGAAGTTGCAAATTCCAAATGTTTATTCTCAGAATTTCGAAAAACGAAAAATAAAGGATATAACGACTGAAATCAAGCCTTCACGAAAGCTTAAAAAAATATTTAGATATAGACAGGTATGTTTTTCCGTATATTTTAAGTTTTCCTTTGTACTAGAACTAAATTCCTTTATTGCAAGCTAAACAGTCTCTATATAATTTTTTATTTTCTGTAAATAACACTAACACTATTTTACTTCGCGGTGAACAATTGTCACGTCGCTATCTCTGATGAATGATTAGTAGCTTACAATCATATTGCCCTATCATTTAAACATGTTTTATAAACTTGCTTTATTATTTTGTCTGTTAGTTAACAATTAACTGGAAAAACATAAATATGTCTCAGAACTGAATGACTGGGTAACATATTAAATGAAAAAAAAAAAAAATCGCATGACAAAACAGAAAAAAAAAATTTACGTGCCAGGTTTTTAGAGCAAACCAAAAAGAAAAAAAATATCGCAATAAATACTTGTAAAACTTAAAATGGGGGTACTTTATATAGGTAATTTATGCAGGAATAGTATCAACTAAGGCATAAACTATTTTATTGCAATCCGAATGATTGAACTGCTTTGTGGTGTTTCTCGATAACAGCTACCCTATACACTACTTACTAAAATTAACTGAATGCGCCACGAGTTTTTAAACTGTTAAAAATTTCCGTAAATTCACGGAAATATTTACAGAAAAGTACTGTAATTTTACGGAAGTGGCTTTCGTAATTTTTTGTTTACGGAAATTTGTCCATACTGTCAATTTACGGATGTTTGACTGTAACTTCCCATAAATTCGTGGAAGTATGTTTCTACAATTTTATAGCGTATTTTACTGTTTCTTAAAAAAAAAGTGGTATAAGTAATAACTATGAATCCTGGAGCTGATTTGCATGCACAATGGTGCGAAACAAAAAGAAGACTAGACAAGCTAAGGTAATATAAGTTAAGTACTGTTTCCTGGCTGCCCACACTTTGCCGCGAAGAGGAGAGCAATACAAACAAGGACTCGTATCGCGCATGGACAAAGGGCCGAACTGTCCAGTAAGTGACTGAAGTGTTCCGAGTAGTGACAGCGTGGGCGTTTTGGCCTAACTGGGAGCAAAACCGGCATAAAGTGCATTTGAATAGCATTAGTCCCCTTTCCCCGGGTTCTGCTATTGACTTACAGGGCCATTAGGAGGGCAAGTCCTTGTCTGGGATTGGTTGTTGGCGTCATTTTTTTTTAAATAAAAAAAACTGTGGTACAACGGTTAGAGCTTATTGCTGGTAACTATAAGGTCGTAGGTTCTAATCCCAGCACATTCGAAAAATTTTTCTGGCAACTAAATAGTGCGTCAGAATCTCGATAAAACATAGTAAATAAGAATATGTCGTATTTTTTAGAAATGGAGTGTTAGTAGCTTAAAGAAAATAAAATTTTTTTTTGCAGAAAACAGACTGTCCGTAATTTTATGGAGAGTTCCATTATCAAGAAAAACTGAGTGTCCGTTACTTTACAAAGATTTCTGGATAATTTTTTGCCTGTACTTTTCCGTAGTTTCACGGAAATGTTTTCTAACAGTGTAGTTTTATATCTTACAAATATTTTCATACGGGATTATTTTGTACTTTTTAGTTCTCTTTAAAAATGTGGTATAATAAAGTTTTCTGCTGTCTAAATATTAATTTAAGATCACTGGGTTTGGTCTACGCATTTATCTAATTTCTTAAATACAAAAGGACTACACAATTCGCATCAATATCTTACATAATAGAGTATATATTACAAATATAGCACGCCAGATACGTGTTACACTTACACAATTCGTTTTCAAAGTTGTGATATATTATACATTTAAGTTTACATAATGTGTAATTTTAAGTTTAAATTTTTTTAAAATTTAATATGGCAACTACAAAAAATAAAGTAGTAAAATAACGTGGTTCTTTCTTATTGTTATTGAGGAGATGAACACTCCTAATGTCTTAAGATGTACGGAAGCAATTTTAAAATTATTTTTCCGTTCAGATTGTTGCATAACTGTAAAATAATATTCACACAAAGATGAAAATTGTCGGCTCAATACATCGTTTTACTCTTGGCAACAACAACTAACTGGCCAATTCATAAAGATAATTATCTCAAATTATTTAGTAGTAGAACTTCTATTTTCACAACTCCCTCATTGATTACGCAATTACGTAAATCACTTGTTCAGGAGCGAGAGTTCAGAAATGTGCGCCTAAAATATTCACAAGCGTCTAATATATATGGTAAAAAGCTACATCATTTTGGTAGTTTATGAATGAATGCGGTACTGTAGTACTTCTCGCTACGCAGAGTTTGGTACAGGCAACCGTATGTAAGGTCACGGGGAAGAAATATTTTGTGGCAGATACAGCGTATTTTGTTTGTATTCACATTGCAAAATTTATTTTGTGGTAACCACAAAAACAATTTGATATCACCACTAAAATATTGTGGTCACCAGAAATATATTGGCAAACTATTGTTTTTTACTACAAAATAATTTGAGAGGTAAGATTCCCTACAGCGTTATTCGTTCAGTGTTAATGTGTGACGAAACAAATATGTATTTGAACTAACCGCATATGTGTACTTGTTGACCGAGCAGTATATGAATTGCGTCAAGTATTGATTTCGTTGGTCTAATAAAATGTTTGTGTAGATGTACTAAGCCCTCTTGTCGAGAGAATTATGGCAGGCAAACAAACATTTAGTTGGTTCGAGTTTTTACATGCTTATTTGGCCAGAGACAAATGTATACAGTGTATGGTTGACTATACACCACTCGAGTTAAAGTAAGCACTAAAATTTTAACCTTTGAAAAATGTCACTAGCCGTTACTACATATAATTCTACATTAACAACAGTTACCTTACTACTTGTATGGTTGACAACGGATTAACCGAATGTATTTTCATGTATTTTCTTATTTAAATACAACAATACTGAAATAAAATCTTTTGAACGCGACTGATTTGAATTAAAAATAATAATTATTTTTTTTATAAAACTATATAGGTTTCTACCGACTGCACAATTAATCTTAGACGCGCAAACATCAAGGGACGTGTCCATAGAGGTAAGATGTTTCCCGTCGTTGGTCGATAAGGTGGGTTCACAAAGTATAACATTACAGTAAGCATAGAACATCGGTTGTTCGCACAAGAACTGTCTTCTATGTATTCTTACCTACATAATCACAACAAAAAAGTGGTCATGTGCATAGAGATACTGACATAGAAAATGCTAATATTCCATTTCTTGTGCGTACTCATAGGACAGCAACCAATCACAGCAAAGAAGTTAGTGAATGTCCGCCATGTTGGTTTAACCTCCAAAAATACACGAGACAAAATAAAGCTAAAGTAATCAATTGTTATATTAATAACTCTGTTTCTATTCTGTAAATAATGTTTTACGACATGCAGTTTATAGAAAATTTATTTCTGTATTTCCTTTTACCTCCGAATTCGATTCCACTTCAGTTATGTTTTAACGGCCTTCGGTTGAAATTTATACAGCAGGGAATATTTCAGATTCGTCGTACAGTAAGAATCCAATTGAGAACTAACTTTGCACAAGGCGTCTGGTCATGCACAATTTCTACTGTTATGTTATATGTTTTATTAATTGTGAACCAACTTTTACACGCTGAAAGATACTAATTACCTGAAAATATAAATTTATCAGTTTTTTTTTCGAGTGCTCACTTTATCCCGAACCACGCATACCAACTGTGTACACGGACGAAGTACCCAGAGAGTGTCACGGGGCGACACCAGGCGTCCCTGAGGCGTCGCTGACCTCGTGCGAGTCACACGCCGGTCAACCGCTTCCTCTAGGGCCCGATAAATAATTCAGCCTCTATCCTCACCCCTCCATCTCTTCACACTGTTCCTTTCCGCGTAGAGAGAGTGCATGATGGAGACTGCCAGCAATTCTCTGTACCTACCTCTTGCTACTGGCGGACATAAGACAGCTGTTGACACGGCATGCCCAAGAGAACTGCTAGCAAATAGTGCACATCCAGTGCTGGAGTGGCGTAGCTCCGTGTGGTCGCCTAAAATTTCAACATTCAAACACTGTTCAACTTTTACATATCAAAGTCACAAAATGGCCATTGCGGTGTAGTCAAAATCAAAGAAAGTAATTAATAAATGAATTCTAAATTACAGGACCTGAAAGTCAGTGTATCAATACTTATATGACATGTTTGACAAAACTTAGATTTGAAAATTTCAGTATTAGCAAATAGTCAAAGTTACACAAAAATATACTAATTTTCATCAATTTTAAAAAAATACACAAAATGTATCCATTTGTGTATACAAAAGTGTCTTGAAGAATCTCTTATCATTTAGTATCAATATGAATTATCTTGATTCCGCAAGTTAATTACTTTATTTTTATTTTGGCTACGACGCAACTGCAATTTTGCGACTTTGACAGGTGATTATGCTAGAACTATGGGACCTAAATATTTTTGGAGGGCAAATGACATTTTATCTTATGTATAAAAGTTGAACAGTGTTTGGCACAAATCTAAACTTATTAATTTTTACGTGTCCAACGTCCTTTTAGGTGGCCGCCTGATTGGTGCTCGAACTACGCGGAGCGTGTTCGGAGGTATGTTTTTTCTCAGAGACCAGTAAATGTGTGTCCACAATGCTTATCTACGAAAAGAAAACACACTTCAGACTACTTGTGAATGTGATTTTCAAGACACCACGCACAACGGAAGCATTTCTTTAAACCCCTTAAACTTGGCTAAAATGACTTGTTCATACGGTTGTTTCTCAAACTGTAACGGATTTGTTTAAAATTAAGGTCTAAAAGTACATCGGACTTTGCTACAACGACACAGTCCAACAGTATAAACGTTACGGCGGGAACACTGCGCGTGTTTACCACACTGGCCGTAGAGGCGAATATCACAATACATGTGCCGGTAGGCATCGTTCGTAACGCCTTATAGATTTTCGCCTCTCACACAAACATACCCTTCGCCAGAAGGCTGCTTAAGGCTATGATCTTTCATTTATTTCAAACAATTGCAAGTAACTTAAATATTTTTTAACCAAATGCTTTGAAAAAATTTGAGACTGTGTACAGTCATACTATACACAATTTTGCCAGAGAGATTTTTATAATATTGTACCATTTGCTATCAAAAAATTATTTTGCTTCGTTTTGGCTTATTTTGACAACAAAATATGTGCTACTTCAGGGAAAAAAAAATCTAAAAATCCGTTTGTTGTACAGCAACAGAAAAATTCAGATGCAAACGATGATATATAAGTGTTAAAACTGCCACAATGAATCTTGAATATATATATATATTTATTTACATTTATAAAAATATTTTCGAAACCACTGCAAAACTAAAGAGCGAGGCTGCTCTTATAGACAGCTGCTGTGTTGCTGATCTGAGCTCATCAGAGTATGCTGACATGATGTTTGTCTACGGTTTCTCCGGTGGGAGCAACATGCATTTAAGTTGGTGGTGGAGTGTTCGAACATGTTTTGTGAGGAAATGTGCACAATTAAACAAAACATACGATTTACATACGATTTACCGTCACCTGCACATTTCCCGTTCCTTGTTGATTTCGTTCGGTTTCCCTGAAACGGTTAAGAAATGGGCATATATTTATTCGAAACATTTTGTTCAGAACCACCAGTACTATTACCCCTCAAAGCATGTAGCTTTCCTCTCGACTCACCCTATATATTAACATATATATATATATATATTTATATACATATATATACACACTTACTTCATTTTGGCTTATATATTTACAGTAAAAGTAGCGATAATTTAGGTGCGAAAAAATCTGTAAAATTGTTAGGTTTGTTGATATCAAATAAATGAGGTACAAATTATGATACATTTGTGACAAAACCGTGTAGGGGTTCTTCGATATAAAATTATTTTGCTAAAAATTAATATTTTCAAAATAACTGATGGGCTTGACATGGGTAGAAATGGGCGTGTCATTGTTGAAGTACAAATAAATATTACCTGCTGCTGTGCCATGACGTCAGCGCTGCACATACGACACGATGTTATCTCTGTGTACGAGTCGCAGCAGATCCCGAGCTGACCACTGTTTGTGTTTGTAACCGACTGGTTACGTCACGCGCACATGCGCCAGTGTTTACGTTCACTGCTAATGCATGTCCTCAACGTTACTGGTGTTTGCGTTTAGTCAAGTCGACTTACGAATACGTGCGTGCGTTACAGACATAACAGTGCGTGTCAGTACAAGCTCGGCTGTCTCATTTTTATTATTAGAATTACAAATATTACGTTAAAATGCTTAAATTGTTTTAATGAACGAGAATACCCTATAGATGTTTATTTATTTGAGTTTATTGATTTTTGGTTTATTGTACATATTATTTTTGAAGTGGTTTTATTGGGGTGACTTAAGGATAAAAATAACTTCTTCCTTTATAATTTATCTATGAATATTTGATAACCGTGTATTTCTTTTTGAGAGTTCATATCAAGATAGGAGATTTTGACCTCAGTGTTGAGATTAAGATTTTAATTGGGTGTAGGTGCTTGCCAGTGATAATTCACTAATTCAAAATAAAAGACTACGAAAAATTAAATTAGTAAAAATCACTACACTGTGAAAAAATTATACACCGTACAATAACATCCTTTTCATTTCAACAGGCGTACAAAAGGCTTATCTTGTAAAATTTTTTGCATTTTAACTTGTAAGCGACTGTAGAAAAATGTGTAGTCTTCAGATCTTGTACGGTAAATGAATGCGTACATGCTATGGTGTTCTTTGTTTAATATAGAAGATATGAAAGCTTTTACTTAATATTGATTCATTAAAATTATTTTACATCTTTAGTAGAGTCTAAAAAATTTGCAAAATTTACGATGATTTTCTTTGTACGTTTACAAATAATTACAGAAGATTTCCTTTCTAAAATCATTGTTTATAAAGTAAAAAGGTAAAATTTGTAATAGGCTACTACAAAGGAATTACTACTGTATACCGAAAGGTTCCTGACCTTTATATATCCTATATTTTTGTAAAAATTATAAAATATTTTTGTAGTTTTAAAACTCTTGTAAATATACAAAATCTTCCCCTTTAAAATTATTTGTTTATAAAGTTACAATTATATTCATTATAAAAAAAACTTGTCGAAGGTTTGTAGTTTACCAAAATTACGGGTTTAGCCGGAAATTGCATAGTTGTACAAAAATCACATCTACTTGAAAGAATTTTTCTGGAACAAAGATTATTTTAATATTGATAACATACTTCAGTGTGGAATATTAGGATGTCTAGGGAGAAGTTAATTGAAATTTTTAATGTAAAACATGCATTTAAAATAATTTTTTCCTTAATGCAAGTACATTTACAGAGCTATAATTTGTAATTTTACAATCATAAACTTTTAATTTTACTGCGAAACCAACTATTTGTAGTTTTACGAGAAATTTCTTTGGCAACTGGGTTTCTAAGGACTTGCTTTGTAAGAGTATGAAAACTTTTTACAGTGTAGTGATTACTTAATATTCCCAGATTCCGATAGTGAGATTATTGTCGGTGAAGTTGCAAAACCTCTTATGTAATTTCCCAAGTTAGCAACATAATTCATAACCGTTCATACTTTCAATAAAAGTTATGAAATATTTCTGATAGCATCTTGTTGTATTGAAATCAGTTTAAAAAAACTACAATTTGAATAGAAGTACTTATCGGCAAAGAACAATTATATATATATATATATAATTTCCTTTCGTCCTCCAGAAAATTTACCAGATTTGACATACAAGGTTTTGCGTCTTCATCGACGTTATGTAACATTTAATTTATAATGTCACATAATTAATGGGGTCGAGTGGTCAGACCTCTCGCCTCCCACCAAGGCGATCCGGGTTGGATTCCCGGCGGGCTCGATCCCCGGATTTTCGCATGTGGGAATCGTGACGAGCGATGCCGTTGATTGGCGGGTTTTCTCGAGGATCTCCAGTTTCCCCGCCCTTTCATTCCGGCGCGGCTCTATACTCACCTCATGTCACCCTCCACCAACGCTGAAGACCTCGATGTTAAGCGCTGACCAAAATCTCTCACTCACTCACAATATCAATGTGCCATACAGAAAACAGCAGTTAATCTTTTTTCGTGTTTCAACGTCCAACCAGTTCAAGTGAAAAATAAATATTGGTATTATAAATGAGATTTCTCGTGATAATCAGTCGTTAGTCAAAATTTCCCGCGACAAGTTATTCTTCGAGATGATGGTACATAGCGAAAATGTTTTGTGCCAACATACCCTTGAAACTACTGTAGTTTCTTGTGACATGTACGATTGGGTGATATAAGTGTGACACAACGTAGCTGTCTGCAGACCAATTATAGGTATCAAATATTAAAATAGAGGGATTATTACTGGCTCTGTCAAATAGGGTAACAACTTCGCGTACAAACGAAAGCCAGTAATCTTTTCATAAGCTGAACGTGTATTGAAACCCAGCAAACAGTCAAGTTTTCCCTCGATAAACCATCATATCTTGCAATAGTCCCTGTTTGCAAAGCGTCAATGTAACATGTCCACATCAGATATAGTTTGTTATCGGCGTGAACCCATCTGACTGGGCCAATTATAAATCTGGTGCGTATATGTGAAGAAGACTAACAATTTAGAAACAAGCACGTATCAAAGTTTGAAAATTATTAAATAAAAGTAATCTTTTTGAAAGGCTGTTTTTAAAAGTAGGCAGTGCTTTTTTTTTCCTGCAGAGATGATGCTACTAGGATATGTTAATGTCGTACATATTTGTTATTGTTTTCTTGGCTTAATTATAATATATTGCCATATTTTGACTATGTAAAATTTTATATATTGTATTTAATTAACGGAATATTTGTCGTTTGATGAAGTATAAATGTGTTTATAAGGCTGGTCTTTAGATTAATTACTACAGTTCTAATTATCAATTAATCATTTAGACGTAGATGTAAGTAACCCTTTGTAAGGACTAGAAAATTTCGCGAATTCAATCACCTGCTAGCTAGAATCCATTGTACTATACATTTTCAAGCCCCGAGTATTTGTCAACTAGATGCTACTCTGTGGAACAACAGGCAATGAGCGAATAGACGGGCCTTGAGTGTTCATAGTACAATGGATTCTAGCCTACAGATAATTGAATTCGCGAAATTCTCCTGTCCCTAACCATTTGTTATATTTAGAAACATGAACTTTTTGCGAAAAGAATTTTGCCCCACTTTGTTCCAGTGCCTTATGTGCACGTCTGCAGTTCTGCTTCATAGATATTGGCAGCGTGCCTTTGAACTGTGACGTTTCTCATTTGACTGTACCAATCACAATAAGGTTACTGTAACACCACACGTCTGTGATTTGCGTGTAAAACCCCACGACTCACGAATGTCAAAACATCCAATCTCTGACCGTGAAGCAAGTCTGCAGACGTGCACACAAGTCACTGACACAAAGTGAGGCAAATTTCTTTTCGCGAAAAGTTCATGTCTCTAGCTATATTATGTTTTTGTTACCTGTTTGTAAGTTTTTTTATTTCTTTTTCAAATGGTGGTGTCATTAAACACGTATTTGTTGTAAACCGGCCCAGTGCTGAACATTGCGTGGGTAAATAAATAAATAAATAATATTTGTGCTTCACGTTTAAACAGCATAACCATCCTCCAATCCCACAAGACGCAGCTAATAGTTTTACAAAACGCTCTGGCGGAAGAGTCATGTGATTTGCCAGTCGAGGCCAGCCCGGGGCTGGTTCTGCATAAACTGCTCCACCCAAGAAACTCGGTGTAATTCACGGTCGTATGTTCAGCAGGGTGGAAGTAGTGCGGCTTGTGTACGCGGAGATATCGTAGTCTCCCGGCAGATAACCACATTCCTCAGTCCCATCAGAGTAGCCTTGGGAAACACAGAGAATTCGCGAGTGGAAGTTGGCGAAACAACAAAGAGTTTCTCAGGCTCGGTCGTACAATTAGCCATAGTTTTCAGTTTGCGTTGCTCGGTCCTCCGCGCGCTCTTGCGCCGGAAAGAGAATAGTTGATTAGCCGCTCGCTTCCTGCTGAAAACCTCGCCGATCATACGTCCTAGTGCGACACACTTTACACGAAGAGTGATCAAACCTTTTGGAAGCTCCTGGTGCTACAAGGTCGCATCGTCGTATTCCTAGAATTATTAGGCTGTATTCAGGCAATGCTCTTCAGTTTAAACTCTCTTAGCGATAATTTTTTATGTCTAAACGAGAGCAGACATTAAAAAATATGTCTGGTAGTTGTTTTTAAAGTCGTCTTCTCCATGTTGTCTTATATTTTTCAAGGCAGCAAATGCTATTTATGTAATTAACGAAATCGTAACCGTAAAATTTTTTTCTTCGAAAAAATTTGTTATCATGGCAAAAAAAAAAAACATTTTAAACAAAAATTCCATACCGATTTTTGATATCTGATGTCGTTTAAGCTTTAAAAAAATAATTATCACTAAACAGTATAATCTAAAAAGCATGCTCTTAAGGCGGCCACCTGCCCCACGCTTGAAATGCGTTGCAGCGTGTTGGTAAACAGGTTTTTCTACGAAAATATTCCATATATGCTCATTGTGCCAACGTACGGAAAGAAAACAAACTTCAGATAAGGTCGGAACCTCATTGTTAAGACGCCACGCTCATTGAAAACACTGTTTCTAAGCCCTCCAACATGGCTAAAAACGGCCTTTTCAGACTAAAAATGTACTAAGCGGATGTATGTGAAACTCAGATTGCGACCTGCACTGAACTTAGTTGCAGACTTTCCACCAATAACATTATATGGTCACCGCTTATTGTCCCATAGTAAAAACGTTCAGCGGGAAGCTTGCACGCTAGTTCAGCGCTTGGCTCGTTGAGGCGACGCGGCATTTGATGCGCGCTTCAAGGTCGACCTTACTGCTTCGTCGCTTTTGAGCCTCTGACGCGCGGGTAGGCGGCGCCCTTAACAGCCGTATCCAGCAAGTGTTATATGCGCGTCAAGAGGTGCACAAACATGCTGGCGATAGTACCTAGACTTGCTCGTGCGTGTCGCCTATAACTGTGGGTTTCTTGAAGCCAACTTGCGATAGTTAAACAATAGCAATCCTAGACAATAGTTTTAGCCGACGTTTTAAACAAAATAGTTTCCAGTGTTACGAACTTCTGAGGCACAATCTCTGACGCCGGAACCTCGTGCATTTAACTGCGGTGCAAGAGATCACGCGTAACGAATTAGTAATTCTGGATAAATATTCACTCATAAAGTTGGGAAATACCGTTACCTAGGATTGTCATCCAGTATTTTATTTAATATGGGCTTCGAAAATAGCGTAGAAGTAAATTTATGTTTTCGGCGTTTATTTATCTACAACGCACTTTTGAAGTCTACTTTTTTGCTACATATTATTTTTCGATTCTGCTATAACGCTGTTTCTTCGAAGACTATACATTTGCAGCCAGTATGTAGCCGTAGAGGTAAATGAACATTTGAGATTGAAAGAAAATAATTCTCAATGTAATTCTCAGCTTTAATGGTGCCGCCTATCTGCGCGTTAGAGTCTCAGAATTGACAGAGCTATAAGGGCGGCCTTTAAGCGCTCATCAAATGCCGCATCACCTCAACTAGCCAAGGACAGAACTAATGTGCAAGGTTCCCGTCGATCCGTTTTGACTATTTATTAATAAGCGGTGATAGTTCAATATTATTGGTGGAAAGTCTGTGGCTAAGTTCAGCACACTTCTATATTTGAGTTTCGCGTACATCCGGCTAATACATTTTGAAGTACGGCAATCTAAAAACAATGTTTCGAAGCCCTCTAACATAGCTAAAAACTATATTTTTAATGAGGCTGGTGTCTTTAACAATGACATCGCGACCTTGTTCGAAGTGAGTTTTCTTTTCGTAGGTTGACACAATGGGCACACATGGAATAGTTTCGTAAAAAAAAAAGTCTTAGGAACACACTGCAACACATTTGAAACACGCGGTAGGCGGTCCCCTTAGGGGAGTGGAAAGTTGAATGTTTCGATTGACTGGAATAATATATCCAGGATATAATAGTCTAAACGGCTCATCATTATTCGATGAGACTTTTTTTTTTTACTGAGTAGATTTTTTTTTTTTTGGAGGTGGTCTGTTTATGCAACACTTGTCGGTAGTATGTTTTGTATACGAGCAAAAAATGTAAAAAACACTTTTTTATAAGCATAAGGACTTAAAATCGCTAAATATATGCAAATAGAAAACTTCCACTGTATCAATATAATAATACCCGAAGTCTTTGATAACTGAATTTAAAAATGCTACCGTATTGTTTTGAAAATAATACTAACATCAGTAAACCTTGGCCCGCGACGTTTTCTGGTAGTAAAACTATTTCTTAATCAAGATGTCTGACTTGCTAAAATTTGATTGTTATAGAGCTTGGGATGTTGTCACATTGATAACCATAAAAATACAAGTTTAACAATGTTAAAGGTTTTATAGTTCAATCGCTTAATAAATAAAAAGCATTTTTAATTTTCCGCTCGAAAACAATGTATACTACTTACTAGCGTTCTATAAGCAGGCGTCTACTAATAAACCATCTGCTCGAAGAAAACCCTACCGAATAACAATGAGCAGTCCTTATTTTATCCTGGATTGATTATTTCAGTCATTCGCTTCACATCGAGTGTTTCCATTTCCCTTAAAGGAAACTTTTGTTAACGATATTAATCTTCGAGCAATTTCTTTAAGAACACTATTATATTGAGAAACTTCGCCAGTTTTAATGTTTTAGTACCCTGAATTACGGAATACGTAGATACTGGGAAATCTAAGTGAAATGTTGACTGACTGCTAGACTGCAACTTGTTGTGTATAACAATGTAGGTATTGTATTGATATTGTCGATTGTTTATTTGAAGCTCTTTTTCTCTCAACAGGCCCAGTTAGAACTATCCAGCTTTAATACAAAGATTGTGGCTACAGATGATGATTAGGGACCCTGGGTTTTCGCGAAAAGAATTTTGCCTCACTTTGTTTCAGTGTCTTACGTGCACATCTGCAGTTCTGCTTCGTGGTCAGTGATTGGATATTTTAACTCACTTGAGCCTTGGTATTCTACCGGCAAATCACAGACGTGAGGTGTTGCAGAGACTTTATTGTAATTGGCTCAGACAAATGATATACGGCTCTTAATATAGACACGCTGCTAATTATCATGAAGCAGAATTGCAGATGTGCTTGTAAGGCAGTGAGACAAAGTGGGGCAAAATTCTCTCCGCAAAATCCAGGGTCCCTAATGATGATTTATCGCGGGAAAACTTGACTGTTTGCTGGTTTTCAAAGCAAGTTCAGCTTACCAGAAGATTACTGGCTTTAGCCTGTACGTGGAGCTGTTGCCCTATTTGACTGAGCCAATAAGAATTCCGTTTAATATACGATGAATGTTATTGACAGACAGCTGCGTTGCTTCAGACCTACATCAGCCAATCATATATGATGTAAGAAACTATAGTGTTTTCATGGGTATGTTGGCACAAAATATTTTCGCGATATACCATCATCTCTACGTATGGTTCGTCCCAAAACTGTTGGCACTTGTCGCAGATTACATCATTGTATAATGGTAGGAAAAAAAATCGTACCGTCAAGGGGGTGACATTGTAACAGCAGGGATGACTTTGAGCCACCACATTTGAGTGAAAAGTAAGTAGCTGTAATTGCATTTTATAAACTATATATTTAAACCATCAATTTAAAATTCAAAGTAATATTATAAACAGCCACAAAATAAACACTGCAAGTGGCACAAAGTCATCTGCAGTTAGCGCAAGTAAACACCGCTTAACGGCAGTTTATCGGAGATTACGTTGACTTTATAAATATTTTCGCTATTTTCCAGTGTCTCTGCAAACACGAAATATTAAAACTTGCATTTTTCTACAGTGCAGTTTCAAGCCTTGCTCTTTAGATTTGCAGTTCTTTCGAAATATTTTTTTAACACAAATTAATACACATATAAAAAAATTTATCATGGCAGTTTTAACACTTATATATCACCGTTTGTATCTGAATTTTTCTGTTGCGATACACCAAACGGACTTTTTGATTTTCGGCTCTGAAATATCACGTATTTTGTTGTCAAAATAAGCCAAAATGAAGCAAAAACGGTACATTATTTTTAATAATGCTCTGGTAATATTGTGTATCGCATGACAGTACACAGTCTAAAGTTTTTTCAAAGCTCTTGGTTTCAAAATATTGGAGTTGTTTGTAAGTGTTTGAAATAAATGAAAATATCATGGCCTTAATAGAGAACGGCATATTCGCGTGTTCGCTTAAATGTAGGCTAGTATCAAAGAATATCTGTGTAATCAACCAGAGAACAGTTGCTGAATGGTTGTTCGCTGACACAGTCGTGCCAGGTGATTGGGTCTGCGTTTAGTTGTAAATTATTGTCTGCCTTCCAGGATGTGTCAAAAAAAGTTAAGGGCCAGTTACAACCACAGCCGCAAATACAATAATTTTTCAGTTGGCCAAGTGTTGGCATAGAAGCGGCCAACGTTCGTTAGTAAGATCGTCTACTTTTGCTGGAATGGTTGTTAATCAGGCCACGTCAGTAAATATGTCTGTAGTCATACTGAAATAATTTTAATGTGGGCAACTTAGATTAAAATACGGTCCACAAGCTGACTTAGTAAACTAACCCACAAGCATCTGAGTATAATAAGAATGCTTGTGGTACACTTTTAGTTAATGTGTGGGTGATTTCATTATGCGTCATGTATGCCACATGTGGCCACGGGTGCATTCCTAATGTTTACTGCCTGTGGGCTGGTTATCACGATCAGATTTGCACAAGTGGCCCAGTTGATGTTTGCTATTTGGGAAACGTACAGTTGTTTTGAGTGAGTGAGAAATTTTGGTCAGCGCTTAACATCGAGGTCTTTAGCGCTGGTGAGGGGTGACATGATGTGAGTGTGGAGCAGCGCCGGAATGATAGGGCGGGGGAACCGGGAGATCCTCGATAAAACCCGCCGGCACAGTCCGGCACAATTCCCACATGCGAAAATCCGAGGCCCGATCCCACCGGGAATCGATCGCCTTAGTGGGAGGCGAGAGGTTTGACCACTGTGTTTCCGAAAGTAAGCTCGATTATTTCAGTCATCCAAACATTACCGAATAAAGTATTCGATAACTTGTTTGAGTAGAAATAAGCGTAAATAAATAATAATTGCTATGTTTAGATAATTTTCCTTTAAATTAGTTCACGGAAATATTTTTTAAACCTGACTTTACATTACAAACCTTAGTAACATTTGTAAATCTATATATTATTACTATAAACTGATGGTTAGACAAAAACAATGCAGCAGAAGATAGTGCAGTTTAAAATTTTAAAGATTATTTTAAACTGCAATTAATAGTTGTTACAGTAATTTTCCTTAGAAATATCATAAATATATATTCGCCTTAGCTCGAAATTAGCATTATACGAAAGTAATTTGACATACTCCATCGTTAATAAATTCTTAAATACATTTACAAGCGAAAACTTATCTGTCCTTAAGGTTTGCTCAAAATCGTAAAACCTTGCCGGAATATTCTTTTGAAGTCATGCTTTGACTGTTGAATTTTCTCTGCACGAAACCGTGACGTACTGAATTCAATCTAATAATGGTCTAATCTTTTACGACGGTGGACGTTCTCAATAAGTGCAAATGATTTTCTACGACTACATTAAAACTACTGTGTACCACATCGCCTGAGATAGTGTCGCTATTAACATTAAAATTGTGATCTCTTAATGACGCTGCCAAATTATGAGCCGTTGCTAGTGAGTACTATAATATGAAATCACACGTGACTAATTATATTATGTTGGGTTGCGCCACATTTCATGATCTTGTTTGTTGCATTCAAGCAAGAAACTTATTACTAACGAAATTAAAATATTTAATACAAAAATAAGTCTTATGCGTTTTCTAGTTGCTGTTTGAAAAAGAATATTATTTTTTCTCAATGTTCAGGGTACTGAAAAAACTTAATAAAAGGTCCTTTAACAATACACACTGCACCAAAACGAACATAAATATTGGTGGCAGTATTATATATACCCACGTTGCAATATGATAATTAAGTTTAGTTTTTCTGTACCCTTGTCCATAAAACTGAGAAGCAAATAAGTATTGTTGCGTGCCATGTTCTTGGAGGCCAGTGGTCGGCGGCTGTTTCGTAACACCTTGAGGGCTGGCCGATGACTCAAAGCCCGGGTGGCTCATAGTGGGAATTCCGCCGACACTACGTCATAGATACCTGTCCCAACTGCGTCTTAACCCTTCGAGGGCTGCCGACGTGACTGCAAGCACATCCGAAACATGATGAAATATCTATTTTTAGACCCCTGTAATGCGGGGAATAACCGACTGTCTGGGCTAGTATAAAAGCACAGAATCGGCACATTGGGGGGAGTTCGCTAT
>PNEQ01024622.1:40300-53408 GCA_003012365.1 Medauroidea extradentata | reverse complement strand
TGGTTTGACCCTCTCTCTCCAAGTCTCTATTCTGTCGCTACCCCGCTGTGCACTCTGTAGCTATTACAGCGTGAAAACATAAATCTTTCCTCCAAACTTCCTTTTATATAGTTTGATACTGGTAGGCCGGCAATTACGTATGAAATTTAGTTAACATCGAAATAAGTTAATTGGGTTATTCCCTATACATAAAACAGTTAACATTGAAATACTGAATAAAATAAAACTTGATTCAAGTCTCTATGACAATTTTGACTAATTACATAACTATAGCATACACACATTTATTTACAAACTTTACGAATGAATAAAGTTGCGCATCTCAGTAGACATCACTGACTCCCAACATTTTCAAACTCAAAATCGTCATCTTCGTCCACGGAGATTTCGTCAATTTCTTCATCAGCAATTTCTAATACATCTTCAGCTTCTGAAGCAACAGATAATGTACAGAATTCACAATCTATTTCACCTACATTACCACTGTCAATATCGTCATCATCCTTTCTGTAAGCGACTAGCCTAGCTTGTTCGACTATTTTTAAGGTTAGGATGACAACTCGATCCATGTTTCGCATATCCGAACCCAACGTGAAAGATTTTACTGGAAACTGAAAGACATGAAAAATCAACTACTACTGTGCTAGGCTAGACTCAACTCACCGCCTCTGGCCAAGAGTCAGCTGGAGTTGTGGTGAATCTTAGTAGTCAAGTTTCTGGCTGGAGAGGGGAGGGAGTAACTAACGAGGAAGGAAGAAGTGTCTGATTACTAATGTGTTCCTGGACAGCAGATGTCTTTTATTAGTAGTAATGAGAGTCACCCATGTGAGAGCATGTATGTTTACACAATTGAAATACTGACTGCTGCACAGATATTCTTTATTTTTGTCCTGTAGAGTAAGTATTATATTTCGGATCTACTGTTACTCTTATCGTCAACCTTCTGATGTATGCGACACATGAGGGAGGGAGAGAGATTCACAAATAGTGTCATCACACAATTTGGATTCCTGTCATTGTTGGAGGCACATACACGCACAGCTGCTAGAAGACTATGTCGGGTGAATTACATTGTTATTGTTTCTTAGAAAGTGATACATTTTGGGCTTGACAGTAACACATGATGTTCGTATTACAACGTATTTGCATGTTATAGGCAATGTTTTCAGAGACAAATAAAGGCGGGCAGCCACTACCATGGGGTACCAGGAAGACCCTAGTCACATGACATATACTAATTAATTTAGTATAAATTCCTCAGTGCAGATAACCCACAAACAACAACTATGTCACCTGCCACAGATAGACCGAGGAAAACCTCATGGAGCATTGCAAACAAACATTTCTTGTGTGATTCCCATTAGAAACAAAAACATGGTACTAGGAGGGTTACAATCTTCTGTTTGCGAGCAAGCGGTAGCTTTGAACTTTCCAGATCTAGTTCGTGTTGAGAAGTTCCTCAAACATAACGAACTATTTGCAAACGATTGTCATCAATAATAACAGGATTGGTGTTAGAAGCTTACATAAATATTAAACGCCCTCTTGTGTGGCGAACCCTCGGGGTGCTGGTTTCGTCCGACAGAGACAACTGAGATTACAAAAAAAAAAAAAAAAAATATCTGCGCTAAGTCTGTAGTCTAACGCACAGGCCAGTATGTCAAAGACTATTGTAAATGTACGAAGAAAATTACAAAAGAAGCCTTAAAACTGCTCTGTAAAGTGTGTGAAAATGTGTTGTTTGAGTTTTAAAAATAAATTACTTAACTTCTTCTCAAAGCATAGGCGTACCCAAGATTCTGACTCGGTGCGGGCACAATACCTAATATGTAAATAACAAAGTCTGCAAACTACAGGCAGATGAGCCTCGACAAAGCTCTTATGTCAGTATAACGGTAGTATGTTCAGAAACAAGTCAACACACTTTTCTTACAATAACCTCTCAACACACATGCACACGTAGTATACATATCATTAAAATAAATAATTAAAAACTTGGCCTCTTTGGGGGAGGGGGCGCGTGGTACAAAAGCCAACCCCCTTGGTGCGCCGATGCGAGGTTGGAGTCATTATTTCAAGCAGTGGCGTGTCGTCGTCATAAGGTTTTTTCCCGCGGCCCCGCGGGTTTACCAGTGACCCTCTAAGGGCATTACAAGCCCAGTTTTATCACACGGAAGAGATAGGGCACAAACGCTGGTTTATCTCTTTAATTACCTCAAAGTTCGGCAATTTTAGCCATGTTCCCATGCATCACTCAAGCCTGCATTCAGTATACTTAGTTTGGCGTATGAGCTCATACTAGCTCGGCACGCAACTAACCCATTCCACCCCTAACTCATATCCTTAGTAGTTAGTCTACCAGGATGTGCACCCTTCAGGGCACACAAAAAAAAATTGTAAGCTGTATTTCGCGACTACTGTACAAATTTGAGAGTTGCCTATTAGAAGTGGCACCATACTCGTGCCTCACCACTACACTCTAAAAAATTTTATAGTGAGTAAATTCACCACACGATATGGTAGAATCGTTTCCCATAATCCATGGTAGCACTCCTAAACTTTTTTTTTAATAACAGTTAAATGTATACTGAAGCTACCAAGATTCGTAAGTGTAACAGTTTGCATATTTACAAGGAGGAAGTATGGTAACTGTCCCATACTGCGTTTACGTTAATTACTTCCTATTTGGAAGTTTTTTTACAGTGAACCGACAACCAACTCAAGAATTTGTACATATGTCACAAAGTACAGCTTACCTTGCAACAAACACCACGTCACTGATTTTCAGACATCGAGCACAATATATCAGAGCTCTCCAGCGTCATGAAAATAAAAACCTTTTCAGGTTGCGGTTTCTTGAGACACAGGCCTACCGCACGAAATCGAAGCTACTAGTGAAACCTACGCTGAAAGTTAGCTTCTTACTCCTCGCCAATAAAATCGTAAGGTCACGCTTAAGCTGTATGTCGAGAAGTGAACACGCCAGTTGAGTGTTCCGCGTGCGTAGCGGTGACGAGGAAGACGGTGCGCGTGCAAGCACCACCCTTATCGCTTCCTTGCTTCTGTGTCTCAACAGCGGAGAAATCCTTCAGGGGAGTAAACTTACGAGGTAATAATATCGTACGAAGAGAGTACACGAGGACCAAGACATCGCATCCCGGAATGCAGATGTAGTTTCACATTAATCCTAGGTACACCGCGATGAACATTTTAATTGTAAAAATAATTTCATGATATTTTTTAATTCGTCCCCTAAGGAGGTAAGAAGGTGTCCGATGTGTTTTAGAAGAATCGTCGATATAACTCGAGCATGGCTGGCTATCATCGCAAATTTCGGACACTCACTCAAATTCCTGTAAAGCAATTTAAAATTTACTTAAATTAAACTTCTTAGAAGGCATAAAGATATATATATATATATATATATATATATATATATATATATATATATATATATATATATATATATCCGAAATATTTTTTTAAAATTAATTCCTGGTATCCACCAAAATCTATCGTAAAATCGAAGTGTTACTTGCTTAGGAATGATGCTTGATGCGTCTGCGCCTGAAAATCTAATTCAGGATATTTAAAATTCTTCCCATAAAAGGATGAATAATGGTGAAATGATTTTTAAATTATTCGTTAATATAGCTCGAATCTTATAAACTTATGTTTTAACTATTTTTGGTAAATGTAGAAATGTTGAGGCACAGAAGAGATCCGTAATAAATTTTGTAGATCATAATAATGGTATATGTTTGTCTTATATCGGACTTAATCATTCTTGAAATTTAACCTATACTTCACTTGCAATGATTCTGCATGACACATGAAAAATTCCATTATTAAAATGACAAACAGTTTATCAAGAATATGACCTATGTCTTCAATAAATGATATGGCTCGAAAACGAAAATACAAGAAAATTATCTAACACTCTCCCTGGAATATCGTTCATAGGACATAAAACCCTCTCCAACCAACTGAGCTACGGGGGATCGGTACCCTTCGATCACCCCGGCACTTAGCTCTTCATACATATGTAAAATAGTTTAAAAAGTGAGTGGCAGGGTGCGACTCACCTCGGACACGGATGTGTGGTAGGGCGTCCTCAAGAACTGCGGGGCATTGTCGTTGACGTCAGTGACTCTCACGATCACAGGGATGGTCCTCTTCTTGTTGGTAGACTTCACCGTGCACGTCAGCTGAAACACAAGCACATGCAGCTTCACACGACCACTCTGAGTACTTTTACATTGTCCTTGAGGCCCGGAAATGTCGCATGTTCAGCGACCTACTGACTGGAGACCACAGTCCTGTGTACACTATGTCTTCAGCTACTTGTTCATATTGGCTGCTGCTCCAGTGAGTAGCCAATTATACATCTGACAAGGTAGCACGGCAGTTAGTGAGTGCTTTCGGGAAACCATGGAAAACCGAAATCAGGATGGCCGGAGTTAGGGATCGAACCCGGGTCCTTACAATTGCGAGAGTCTTAAATATCTATAACGTCTTCTGAAACGAATTCGTGAATTTTACGAGTCTCTAATTTTAGTACATTATTTTTGTACAACTTAAAATAATCGTAAAATTGACAAAAATTCTTCTGGAGGAATCCATATGTAGCATTATATTTGTATCTATACAAACAATATCCAATACCATACATTGTAAATTTTTAAAATTAAAATTCTCGTTAAAAAAAATAGAACCCCAAACTTTAGTTCAGGCGCATGCTTCCAGTCTTTGATTAAAAAGCTTGGCAAATAAAAGTATTTGCCTGTTTCGTTCAGATAAAGAAGAATTTTTTATTAAAATATATTTTTCTTTCTTACGTCGGCCGTATACGAGCATGTATGTCTAACAGTTTCACGACTCTGCGGTGTGATGGTGACAGTTGAATAAATGCGTGGCTCCTGTGAATAAGTCTACCGTTAGTTGATTCTATAACATATTTTTTTTTTGTTAAGTAGTTTAGCAAAATCACTCACTTAATAAAATGCAGAGAATATGCTTGTGAGGCTATTCAGGAATTACACCCAGTTCGCTAAGATGGGAGGCGAGCGCACTAGCCTCTACATAACCGCGGCCGCTGTGAATATGAAGCAACAACCTTGTAAGGGTGTCTGGTGATGTAATTCGTTTATCTTAACTTTCTAGTTCGATAATTTCAATTTTTTTAAAATGAAATAACTGACTATTACCATTTTTATTAATAACATTTTATGTTATCCTCACAAATTAAACAAATTACATTCAAAATACATTTTAAAAACTTCAAACACAGTGTAATAATTTAATTTCAATAAAGTAACGTTTAATTATTTATTCACATACTAGTGTTAACCTATTGCTGATTTTTACATTGTGTGAATCTGCTGCATTACGTTATGTTTTCGCATTTACTGCATCGACGTTTGTTAATTTAAAATATTGTTTTTTGCTAATTAATTGGTAAAACTATGGGGTACTTTTTCCAATGGAGGGGTGATCATTTATGTGACCCATTAATATTTTTTTTTACCACGTGCAAAAAGGAGGCATCTTTCCTAACCAAACACAACTATTGTCAAAGTGATTTTCTGACACCATGAAGCTGTACTCTCAGTGACGTGAAATGTGTTTTTAAATGTGACGACACTAATCACCATTGATGTATACAAATTTCGTTCCACATGGACCATTACTTTTTCCACTATCAGTAAATGTTCAGTTCAAGGTAGAGTACAGCCAAATTTTCTTTAAAAATTCATAACTTTTAGACGGCTGCGAACCGGATTATACGAGTTTGGTTTATTTGGTAGGTCTTGGGATCCTCTACCACCAACCTCATTATTGACGTCTACTCCCGGAACATCCTGTATATGGGATTGGGAATCTGCATGGTGTTATATCTGTATGGGGCTAGGAGAAATTATTCTATTATTTGTAGTTCATTTATCATTATTAAATACATAGCATATTAGGAAAATTGCTTTATTGAAAATAGTTGTTTTCGTGTCATATTTTAAGCGACGAATTTCTTTTTTATTAGTGGTAAGTACGGATAGAAGTCCAACGCATGCTTTTCTTGTCGATTTTTTTTATTACTAAATCCTGTCCATATTTTTCACTCAGAGCAGTTTCAAAGGTCATTATTAAGTATTTTGCAGGAACCGAACATAATGTTTCTAATAAGCGTAGTTGGTTTTAATCTCGAGTACTGTCTTGTCTAAGACCAACGTCTCACGTAACTATGTTCCCTATGGCCTAACTAATATGGGTCAGAACGAAAGTTTGAATAGTAACCGCATTAATGAGTGCTACAACTGTTTAAAGACAATAACAAATGACATACATAGTGAACGGTACACAAATAGCAACGCATTTTAATTTTAATCTGACAACCGCACATCATAAGGAACAAAAATATCCTCTTGTTGCAAGCTCATAGACTGCATAGTTTATCAGTAAAATACACAAAACAATATTGCTGTCAAATGAATACCTGGTATGGTAGTCAGCATAGAGCCCTTGGCACGTGAATTCAGACACGGTCTCTAGTGGCTATACACATACGGCATTGAAACAAATTGGGACAGAATTGTTCTCACGGAATAAAATTGGCTCTAGTATTTCAGCTAAGGGAGACATGGTAATACTATACTCATTCTAAGGTTGCAACTAATTCAATCAAGTGAATGACAATACAATATTTGCACACCATAAATGTGACATGAAATATTATAATTTATTTTTTATCTTATTCCGTAAAGCATGTAAGTATGGCAAGGGCCATGACGCTATGGAACGTGTCAAAAAACATGTATATTTTACAACCACTCAACCATACACTGTAGAAAACACCAAGAAATCACAGTTGTATACAGTCTACACGGGAACAACACTGTTGCCTCATGGCCATGAGTATGGCAAGGGACATGAGGTTTTGGATATATTTAAAAATACAAGGTAACTGTGTTACGGCGCATTCACAATTTGAGGAATCAAGATATGATTCAGTTGCTTTGATTTACCTCGTTATAGCCTGTTCACTAAAAACTGAGCATTCAGCAGAACTTGTAACTAATTAAAAGTATATTTTATTGGGCCAATAGATGTTCACTTTTGAGAGTGCTGAAATGTTTACACTGGATTTTAGTTACATGGAAGTTTTCATGTTAAAAATAGTAAAGATGGCTGCAAAATGGCCAAAGGAAAACTTTATGCAGTGCTCACTTTATCGTGAACGGCCTGTAGCAATGTTTATTTCTGCTCCAACCTTATGGACAGAGTATAGTCAGCGCAGAGAAAAGAGCAGAGAGAGAGAGAGAACCCGTGGTGAAGGTGCCCGTGGTGTCGCAGGCAGTGTGCGGAACGCGGCGAGATAGCGCTCTGGTAGAGGCGTGTCCACGAGTGCAAACAAGGAGAGTGTTTGCACTTCCCTCGGACGTCTGCTGCGTGCCTCCGCCTCAGCTCCCCCCCTTCCCAAACACCCACCCTTAGCCCGTCTTAGAGCCGTTGTTCGTGCCGTCCGCCCGTGAAGGATTCGCGCAAGTGACGTCACTGGAGCCCGGAGAATACTAATATACTGTCGAATCGTGCCGGACGATGCCGCTGGTCGGCGGGTTTTCTCAGGGATCTCCCGTTTCCCCTGCTCATTAATCCCTACGCTGCTCCATGCTCACCTCATCTCACCAGCGCTTAAGACATAGACCTAGAGCGCTAGTCAAAATCTCTGACTCGCCCAGTAATATAGGGTCCATTACATAAGCGAGGGCACTCATCCTACAGTTCATCTGACATATATGTGATGTTCCTTAAGGGTGTTCAAGTGCGTTTAGAATAAAAACTTTATAATTTACGAAATAGTATTAGTTTTGTAGAAGATACTTGTGGGTACAGATACCTCTTACGAGACAATTTTAGCTTTCATAGCATTCTCATAACGGTACATCAAATTCAAAATTTGAATGTTTCTCTACCTTGCAAATGGTGAAAACCAGTTGACTTACTTAAACGAAATAATTCAGGGTGAAATAACATGCCATGGACTATGCTACCTAATATTAGAAAAAATTCACACGAAACAACATTCGTATATTAAAAAAAAAAAAAAAAAAAAAAAAAAAAAAAAAAAAAAAAAAAAAAAAAAAAAAAAAAAAAAAAAAAAAAAAAAAAAAAAAAAAAAAAAAAAAAAAAAAAAAAAAAAAAAAAAAAAAAAAAAAAAAAAAAAAAAAAAAAAAAAAAAAAAAAAAAAAAAAAAAAAAAAAAACTTAATTCGGACCTATTTTCCTTGTAATTTTGCTATTTAAAGATACAAAATATTACGATGTGGATGTTCGGTTACGTAGCCAATGGAATATGTTCCCACTGTGGTGTATTACATTTGAGTAAGTTAATTGGTTTTCACTATTTACATGGCATCGTTACATGAAAATTGTAACTCTGACGCTGCATTATGAGAAAGCTATGCGAGCTAACATTGTTTCGTAAGAGGAAACTGTACTGACAAGTACCGTCTAGAAAACTGAAGATATTCAATGAAAATATAAAATTATGATTTCATACTACTTGAATACCCTTAAGGTAGCTGCTTGCCCAGACCGCAAGATGGCGTGCACATCTTCGGCCGTTACTGGATTATTATAAAACTGCTCAGAGCGCGTAACGTGCGTTCTTAGGAATATCATTCAAAGAACGTTACACAACTGTAGACCCACTTCAGGTCTTCCAAGTATCGCTAAAGGTAATTTTCACAGCGCCGAAAATGGCGAAAATGAGTGTGTTGTGGTCCTTATTAGGTATTAGAATCTTGGCGCAGAATCATTTAAAATGTATAGAACTTTATGTTTACTATTGCGTCGTAAAATAATGTCGCTTCTGCATGTCTCATAAAGGTGAATTGTCGGCGAGAAGACTTCACACTCGTTCAGTTAAGCCTAAATGTGAAAGAGGTTTTGGCCAACACTTAAGAGATAGTGGACGCCAGCTTCTCTTTTACGTTTGAGGCACCAAAACGGGGAATGTGATAAGTCGAATATAGCACGTCCGTCAAACAACTCATCGCCTCTAGGCACGAAGTACTAAACTAGCGTGCAGTGTTTTCATAGAAAGCGGTTTTCAACGGGACTTCAAGCGATGACCCATTATTTAATTTATGAAAAGTATGTGGTAAGGTCCAATGCACGTGTCTATGATTTCGTTTTACGATTACGGTTGATATTTTCTCAGCTGTAATTTTTAGCACTTTTGACGAGCTTAGTAATTATGTTTTTAATTAGCGGACAGCATTTTTTATTAATAGGGACACAGTTTGAAGTACGTCTTCTTTTCGTATATAAGCACATTGGAAATATTTGTAATATTTATGCAAGTAAAAATACTTTCCGTGCTGTAGCGTGGCACGGTTCACGTGACAGGTCTGCCAACTCCTAGGTCTTCAGCGCTGGTGAGAGGTGACATGATGTGAGTATGGTGCAGCGCCGGAATGAATGGGCGGTGGAAGCGGGAGATCTCAGAGAAAACCCTTCGACGAGCGTCCGACACGGTTCCCGCATGCGAAATACAGGGACCGACTCCGCAGGGACTCGAACCCGGATCGCCTTGGTGGGAGGCTAGTGCTGTAGCCACTGTGCTAACCTCAGCCCCTATTTAAGGGTGATCACGTGGCAAAATTCATATTTTTACTATTGCACGACATAGTGTTCGGTTTATAGACGTTACCTGTGACTACATTTCCCCCTTGTTATAATTTTTTAGCTCTCATAGTGTTCCCATAGCAGCATGTAAAAATCAGAATTTGCAAGTTACGGGAACATAAGAATAACAATAATCAACTGATTTACCCGAATGAAATAATTTGCACTGAACCTAGATATTATAGGCCATATGCTAAAGGATTTCAAAACGCACAAAGAAATTTATTTGTACTTTTTTTTTAAATACGGAAAAATATGTAAATTTACGTCATACGTATATGTAAATATTTAAAAAAGACTTTTTTTTTTTTTAATATTTCAGTGTAAATTATTCGGGTAAGTCAGTTGGTTTTTGCTATTCCTATGTTCCCGTAATTTGCAAATTCTGACTTTTACGTGCTGCTATGGGAGAACAATGAGAGCTAAAAAATTATAACAAGGGGGAAATATAGTCACAGGTAACGTCTATAAACCGAACACTATGTCGTGCAAATACAAAATTATTAATTTTGACCACGTGAACACCCTTAAGGGTGCCGTCTACAAGAATTTGTATTACCATATTTCTAATTTTCATTTGTAAAAGATATATTTCTTTTTATTTTAGACACGAAATGTGACTTAACTTGTCTCTTATGAAATTTTCTTATCTCTCATAAAATTTGCACGTTTATGTTTTAAGGACTACACTAAAACCAACTGATACACCAAACTGAAAAAAATCCACAGTGGATAAAAACATCGCAGGCTACAATATCGCATACATGAAAACAAAGAACAATTTTTTTATTTAAATAAAAATGCTGAAACTTAAAATAAAAATTTCAAAAATTCAATATTAATTTTTTAAACTACATTTTTTTAAACATATCTGAACTTGTAGCCTATAGAATCATTATTCACTGTGAATTTCTTTTTTTCAGTTTGGTAAGTGAGTTGGTTTTACCGTCGTTCTTAAACCAGAAACATGCAAATTTTGGCTTTAACGAGCAATTACGCAAAAAACCATGCGAGATAAAAATAAATTATAAGAGAAAAATTTTAGTCACATTTTGTGTCTAAAACAAGGAAAAAATGACTGGTACAAATATAAAAATTAAAACATGGTGACAAAATGGCTAAGTGGAGGTGTGATGCGCCCTAATGCGTTGCGGTGAGTTCATGTTACTTATTTTTTGACAACACTTAACACGCTTTACATTTAAATTATCGAAAAGGAGAGGAAACACTTAAAATTATATTTCTATCGGTAAGTAAAAAAAAAATTGGCACACTTATTAGATAGACGATTTTTGGTACTCTCGAAATGGTAAAAACAGCTTTTTAAGATTGTTGTACGTGGGAAAACGCTAGCCGGATTTGAAAAACACAAAGATTAAAAAAAACCCGCAGGTTCATGGCATTTAACAGCTAGCGTACTCAATAACAGTGAACTATAATTAACTGTCTTAGCTCAGTGTAAAGAGCGCACGCAATATGCTCGTATGATGTCATAGTAATTCCCATCGCAAAGTCTTGCACGGGATACGAACCCGTAACCCCAACCCTTCCACACCACAAACTTTATACAATACCTGAGTGAATGTTAAAGGGATGCTGTGATAATTCTTTCGTGTGTACAGGCTACAGTCCAAAGAGGTTTTATTTATGAGTAGGTTGACAAAAACAAACAACTGTTGAATTATTTCTCCGTGACCATTCTCTTTTTTCGGGAGACGTTGACATTTTACTGCTTTTCATCTACTTAATTTTCGAATTTCATAAAATCCTGAAATTGATTAGTAGATATTTACATAAGCTTAATTCTTATCAAAAAATCATCTCGATATCTCAACGGGTATAAGCGGTACAGATGATTATTTGAAATCACATTATATTTTTTTTAACAGCATTCAAGGACGAATTTCGAAAAATCCTGGAATAACTTTTTTTATATTTACGTAAGATTTATTTTAAAGCAAAAACCATTTCCATATTTCCACTGGTTTAGGAGATAAGTGGAATTAATAAAAAAAAACACGTTATATTTTTTTTAAAGAGCTTTCAAGGACGATTATCGAAAAACTTTAAAAATACTTTTTAGATATTTACTTAAGCATCATTAAAAAATAATCACCTCACTATCTGAAATGGTTTAGGAGAAATCACGGATTAATAAAAAACACATTTTACGGCTTTTCACCCCTTAATTTTCGAATTTCGCAAAATCGAAAAATTTGCGAATATGCATTTCTTTGGGCAATATTATGAAGTTAAAAAATTTACGATAGCATTCCCGGTTAATGAGACCTCGAGAATTCTTTTAAAACACATTTCCCCCCTTTTCACACCCTTAATCATCGAATTTCGAAAAATCCTTTCTTACTGGGTGCCCACGGGGCAAGGGGAAGCTTCCCTCAACATTTCATGGTTCTAGGTCCAGCGGTTTGGACTGTGCGTTGATGAGTTAGTTAGTGAGTGTGTCAGGAGACTTCATTTTATATATTAAGATTAGCGCCCTCCAAGGGGAAATATGAGGCAAGAGCACACATCAGATGAATTTATAACTGTTTAAGTCCTTATAGATTAGGTAGAGTCTAAAAGAAAACACGAATTTATTAGATGTCTACACTTACCTACAGCACTAAGAACCCTAACTCCAAAGACTAAAGAGACCCAGAAACATCACAGAGTCAACGACCTAACGGCTAGACTTCACAGTCTTACATATTCTCTGTCTTCACTTACTTGTTCATTGGTAGAGACATGCAACATTCGCGTTCTTTTCTGACAGCTGACTAGACTCCAAGTGACTATAAGGTCGTTCGATGTCTCCCGCCGGCCGATATTGTCGTGACTTGCCGCGGAGAATGCTTACAAGGTAGCTGGCCAATTGAATCGCAGATTATGCTCTGTTATGTATAGGAAAGTTAAGTTCAGTCTGCTACCAAATGATAACGCGAATTTTGCATGTCTCTATTGGCTGCTGCTTCCGTGAGTGGTCGTGTGATAATGTAGCACAGGAGGCAGAACACGTTTTCATGCACGTCTGTCATTGGTTCAGAGTCATCAAGCTCGAGTTTTATAAACAAAGAGTCCAATCGCGCAAATGGCTCACAAACAGGAATTTTGGATCCAACGTATCTTCCAATGAATTCGCCAAATTTCCGGGCCCCTACTGGCAAGCAATAGTACAGAATATTTAGGAATACAGAAGTGAAACTGCTGGTAGGACGGCGAACTCCCGCCAGCAACATGGCGGAACCGCCTACCGCCAATCAACGTGAGGCAGCTGCACTGCTAGACGGCAGCCAGGCCAATGGAAAACCTGCAGTAACACGCAGGAGCAAAAAAAAAAAAAAAAAAAAAAAAAAAAAAAAAAAAAAAAAAAAAAAAAAAAAAAAAAAAAAAAAAAAAAAAAAAAAAAAAAAAAAAAAAAAAAAAAA
>PNEQ01024622.1:0-40200 GCA_003012365.1 Medauroidea extradentata | reverse complement strand
TGTCGTCGAAGTGTGACCAAGGGCCATTGGTCTAATCAAAAAGTGTTAATACAGTGAAAATGTTTATAGGTACTACGCCCCTAATGTACAAATTCTTGGTTTTTAAGACGTAATATTTGTTTTAGAGTAAAAGAAAGAAATGTATTCAGATAGAACCAATTTAATGTATATGTTATTTTATATTTTTGCACTAAATTTGCTTCATGCATTTAATTCAATTTGTGAACAGCGAGGGAAAAATTTATACACCAATTTATTTCCCTCATTGTTTACGAATTGCATTTAAGAAATAATGCAAATTTAGCGCAAAAATGTTAAAGAACAAGTACATAAAATTGGTTCTATATTAACACATCTTATATGTTTACTTTATACCAAATATTACGACTTATAAACCAAGAATCAGTACATCAGGGGTATAGTGGAGTAAGTCCCGGCAGAAACTGACGATGCAAAACTATATCTGCGACAGTTGCCTAATTTACTTGGTGGAGTTAGACTATACAGAAATGCAAAGAGAATGCTCGCTAATTGTGTGCCTTACTGCAGAAGAACGTTTAAAGAAATGCCTGACGTTATTAGAAAAATTAATATATTCTTTATGTAACAAATGTTTCTCTTGTGTTGCGTTTGCAACCGTCAAGAATCTTTTTTCTCTTATTTTTTTTATTGACAAGGAGACAATGAAGAATTTTCTATCTACTTGAAGCTTAAGAAACTACTCCCCACGGTATTGTTCATGCAAAAATGCGAGGGACAAGACAAAAAATAAAAATTGGATGAATTCTATCTGCCGTGTTAGGCAACGCATCACCGCTCGAGAATGGAAAATTTCACAGATTCATGTCATGCCACAAGTTACGACTGGAGACACGAGTTTATGTTGAAAAGATTTTTGCAACACTTTGTTTCAATGTATTATGCGCACATCTGCAGTTCTGCTTCCTGGTCAGTGATGGGATGTTTTATCTCTCACTTGTTTTGGGTTTATACATAGTCATCTTTAGTAGAATACCGCGGCCTTAGATCTGGCAACCCTGCACACAAGGGTCATTTTAACACTTCTTTTAGCTCTCCCAAGGCAATGGCTGTATCTGATTCGTTATTTTGCCCTACATACCGGCGAATCAGGGGAAGCAATTGCCGTTGGCGAGACAAAATAAGTGTTTAAATGGCACTTCCTGGCTGGGTTGCCAGATCTAAGGCCGCGGCCTTCTACTAAAGACGGCTATGGTTTATACTTAGAGACACTGGTAAATCGCGGGAAAAGTTTATTGTTTGTTAGGCTCCAACATACTATGTATAACACTGAAGGTTTTACACTTATATTGGCTATCGTTTATATGAAGTACCGTGTCCTTCTTCAACAAACCCAATTAGAACTGTACAGTTTTAACACAGAACGTATGTGGTTTGCCAGAAAACTGTTCACACGTGTCACGATTGAGATACTACAGTTTATTGGAGACTATGTTAAATATTTTCGCGATTTTCCAATGTCTCTATTTATACTGTAAATCACAGACGTATGGGGTCACACTTGTCTTACCCTGATGGGTGCAGTCAAATGAGAGGCGTGTCTGAACAAAGACACTCTGCCAATAGTCATGAAGCAGAGCTGCCGATGTACACGTAAGGCATCCAGAAAAAAAAATTTTGCAAAAATATTTTCGAGACAAAATCGTGGCTCTATCGATCGAGGATAAAAAATCCTTCTCATTACTAGGGACCCTTGTTTATCGCGAAAAGAATTCTGCCCCACTTTGTTTCAGTGTCTTACGTGCACACCTGCAGTTCTACTTCGTGGTCAGTGATTGGATATTTTAGCTGTCACGAGTCTTGGGATTCTACCGGCAAATCACAGACATGTGGTGTTGCAGGAACGTTATTGTAATTGGCTCAGTCAAATGTGATACGGCTCTTCACACAGACACGCTGCCAATAACCATGAAGCAGAATTGCGGATGTGCACGTAAGATACTGAAACAAACTGAGGCAAAATTATTTTCGCGAAAAAAAAAACTGGGGTCCCAACTCATTACCATTCGACGGGCTCTATTTTGCCGAGTTGATATTTTATAAGTGGACGCCTGTTTGTCAGTACAATGCTTTGATTTCCAGTAAAAAATTAAAAATGCTTTTTATAAAAATAAAGGCTAGAAACTACAAACTCTACAAAATTAAAAACTTTTATTTTTATAATTATCAATATATAGTATTCAAAGCTCTATAGTAATCAAAAATTTAAGTGTCAAACATTTTAATTTGGTAAAATTCCGAGCAGAGTTTTACGTATGTAAAACTTATATTTAAACAGAAACGCAAGCAATTTTGGAATTCGGCTACTATTGACTTCTGGATGCTAGTAGATCGATAATTATGAAAATAGAAGTTTTCTTCTTTCTTTCTCTAGATTTTGTAGTTTCAAGTTCTTATTTTTTCTTAAAAGCATTTTCAGTTTTATACTGGAAAACAAAGCCCAATATTGGCTAACATACACCCAATATTTAAATGTCCACTTGGTAAAAAAAAGTCCCATGAATTATGATGAGAAATTCAGATTTTATCATCAACTGAGTATTCCACTCATTCGCTCGACACGTTACCTTCCCATGCCTCTTAACCGAGACTCCCCTACATAAGGAATGGACCAAGGAGTTACAAGAAAGTTCAGGACATGAGAAGACAAATGCAGCAATCCAGTGCTAGTACCACTTGTTACAGTGTCCTAGTGTTTATTATTTCCTGTCCACCTAGCCACTTGTTATGCGCCGCAGCGTATTTGCGCAATCACAGGCTACTTGTTTCCAAGGACACTACTGAACGCTTGCGGAGCCGTGAAAAACTCTGCGGCAGCAACATTTACACGACACATTTCAAACTTGAACGAGACTTACCATATCAAGCAAACTATCCCGTGAGAACATCAAGAATACAACTTTCTACAACAGTTCGTACACAAGTTAAGTGGCCAGTTCTTTTCTCGCAGGAGTTTGGTTGGTGATCTGTGTTGTTATTAATAATAATTATAGAAGGTGAATAATCGCGAGAATGTTTTCTGCCAGCGTATTCTTCAAACCAGTGTAGCTTCCTGTGTCATGTATTGTTGGCCGACGGTTATGTGGCACAGTCTTGATGTTTACAGACGAATCTCAAATGTCCAGTAGTAACGCACCAGAGTTATCATTGGTCCAGTCAAATAGGGACTCGCCAGTAACGAAATAAAAACGTCAGAAATTAATACACATTGAAGCCTATCAAAAGTCAACTTTTCCTGCGACAAATCACATTCTCTAATAATAATAAAAAATTAATCACGCGAATCCTGGACTACACCGGAAACGCAAACGTTAGTGGTAAAATGTTCTAGAACAAAATTTTCCGCCCACAACGTGGCATCACTACGCAGAGACAGTCCCCGCTCCACGTCCAGATATTATTTTATGAATGTTAACACCGAGTAAACGTAGAATAAATTTTGGACCGCTCGGGATTTGAGCCTACGCCCAAATTACAATGGTCAGAACAGTGGTAGTAAGATATCTTAGCAGAGCAAGAGAGGACTTACTCCGATCAGTGTTGCCACGATGTGCATGCAAGATATTGTCGTACAACATTTTGCCACCAACACTATCGTCTGCAATTTCACCCAGGGTTCGCGTGGTGTGTTCACTATACCGCCGTATTTGAACACCCTGTACACATAGTTTTAAAACACAAGCACACAAACTTTAGTGAATCCCTGTGAAAAATCTGGACCAACGTAATCTACTACACATTTAAAAAATGGCAGTGTCTATGACTGAGGTTATTTCTACAACAGGTTAGAAAGAAAATGTGTTTTCTTATGGGAGAGTTTGGCACAGGGAACATTTCTGCCGCTAGTTTCGCTGCTATCGTAAAGGGACCAGAAAAATACAAAACTGTAGTAAAATTAAATTTAAATATGCTTGAAAATGACAGAAGTAGTTCAATTTAATTTTAATTAAAAAGAAACAATTTTCAGGTTTTAAATTATCAACTTAATGCAACTTAAAACTCCGGAAAGCTCTGCGATTTGTCAATCAATTTGCACCCATTACCGATACCAGCGCTCAAGCGGCAGAAATTTTCCCTGTGACAAACTTTTAACACTGATCTTTCTAACCTGTAGTAGAATTAACTGTTCTATGACTCACCAGATTTCTCGTCGCACAGCTGACACTACGAGTTACTCATATCTGTCTACGTGGCCACGTGACCAGCGAAGAACGACCAATAGGAGCCTTCGTTTCGTTCAACTAAAAAGAGGACACGTTATATCTACTGATTCCTTATCTACCACGATGAATCTCGCACGAGTTTTGCATGACACTTGTGTCGTACAAATTGTGATAGGCAAAGTATTTTGGCCGGCGTATTAACGTGATACCTGCACCTATGACGTCAGAGTACTGATTGGACGGAGGTAAGACTTGCTATGTAGTTTTTATCACATTGGTGTAAACAACTCAAAAAATTTTAACGGAATGCTTTAGGGAAAAAATGCACGTCTAAGATGTCATACGATGTACAACTCTACGTAGACGTTTTGCAAAATAATTCATCACTCATTCGCAAAAATATTATTTTGCTTGATTTTGGCTTATTTTCATAACATATTTTGTGATATTTTGCGTGCAAAAATCTGAAAAAACTATTAGGTTTATTGCTACCAGAAATTACGTACAAATATTTATTATATGATCGTGACAAAACAACGTAGAATTCTTCGAAGTGAAAACTATATAACTTCAAAACTTTAAGCTAGAATATACCCTTTAATGAGTAGTGTAAACTTGAAATGTGTAACGTTCTTTAAATTATATTCCTAAGCAGACCTCACTCATGACCGACGAGCAGTTTTCGAATACACTGGTAACGGCCGAAGCTCTGAAAACCTCTCGCCGGCCTGGGCAGGCAGTCACCTTAACATTAAACGCATCTGAACTAAAGGCGTTACTGCGGATATGTGCTTCGTCAAGCTACCGACGACGCAGTAACGTCCATGCCTAAGCGAGGATCCAAAGGGGAGCAGCCCCACTTTTGACCTTATTTATAGCAAGTGTGTAAAATATGGAAAAAAAAATTAAAGCAGTATATTCAATTTTGTTTTGCAAATGCCTTAAATAGCATCAATTTGCACCTTGAAAACTAAATTTTTCCGGCGGAGAGCCCTCAGCCCTCCCCCCCTTTTTTTTGGTTCTGGGTGTGGGTATAGCTACTTATTTAGGAATGCCACCCCCGCCCCCTCCCTTCCAAACCTAGAGCTGGATCCACCCATGTCTGTACAAATTAAAAACGAATACACGCCAGGGATTCAGAGCTGGCGCGCGTACAGTACTGATAATATGGAATCGTTGCTTTGATATCAACCTAACGAATTACAATGTAATAAACATTTCTGAGGATACGGATTAAAGGACGTAGGTTCCATTTATGTAATCTCGAGAAGAATGATCCGTCTTTTGTAGACCTCTCTCTCATCTCCCAACACACTGATTCAAACCGAAGTATACACAATTCAACAGCTACTACTTATTTCTTAGGTTCGGGAGTGGAAACAGTTTAAGTTTAACCATTCACAGTAATGACCGGTATTCCCATGATGCCATTCGCATTTCACTACAGATAAACGTAATCTTGCTTTAACCTATACAATACACACACGAAGGGAAAATTTTTTAAAGAAATGTAGTTTGTTATGTAATTCAAGTATTTAACAGGAAATACTAGCAAAGCATAGTTTGCATGTCTAGCAATATTAATTTCCTTATTGTTTCACTGAAATGTTTTTAACCATAGCCTTCGGTGCAGGCAATACAGCCAAAAATACAATTTTCAAGCTCTGAACGTACTTTGTAACCTCGCTATTTTGTATGTACGCTCAGTTTTTGCAACTCTACTGCTAACTTCTTACGTTTACTTCTTATAAGAAGTCCTGGGTTCAAATCCCGCCTCGAGCATGGACGTTATGTAGTTCCTTCACATCATTTCACTCTCATCGGCTGTTAAGACCTTGTTGTTAAAGGGCCGTAAAACACTCTCACCTCACCTTCATACTGCTTAAGATTTTAATTATGTAAATATACCTACTCTTCAATTTCTTACCAGCGTAATAGCTACATCCGCTGATATTTTGGTGGGAAAAAAAAATCATGCAACAGTTTGTTTCAATGCCTCACGTTCACATCTGCAATTTTGCTTCATGGTCAGTGATTGGCCGTTTTTAACTCTCAACGTCTTGCGGATATACCCGCGAATCACAGGCGCGTTGTGTCGCAGTAACCTTATTCTCATTGGCTCAGTCAATTGAGAGATGTCTCTTCAAAAATACACTCTTCCAATAGCCACGAAGCACAGCTGCAGTTGTGAGCGTACTGCATTGATACAAACTGTTGCATATTTTTTCCCATCAAAAATCCTCAGCTCTACTATCGGCCGAAAGCATTTGTCTTATACGACCGCGAGAGTTATTTTGAAACATAAACAGTATATGCCATTAAATAGTACAAGATGACTCTCGGCACAGGAGCACGTTCAGCCGAACAACTTGGCAACAGCGCCGCCAGGGAGCTGTCACGTACCGCTGACAATGTGTGTGATAGGAGACCTGGGCGCGACAGTGAACTTTGTCAAGAGAACGTGCAGTATTTACTTCCTGGAACTGGCATGAAGCAATTACTACCAAAGAAGTGGGCTGTTACGATACTTTACATTTATACCTCTAATGAAACACTGTTGCGCACAAATTACTTTCCACAACTACCGTCAAATGAGCACGAGCTACACCTATTTGCATTGAAAATGTGCCAGTTTAAGATACAGCTAAATATCGTAAGAGGACAATGTAGGAAATATCTCAGTTTTCTAAGGTGGTTATAAATTACCTGACTGAATTCTTCTTAGTATGAATTTGTTTATTAATATTTTTAAGTTTTAACTAGTCAAAATAATAACCAAAGGACCCTGTTTATATTCTAAAATCGCGACTACATTTCAATTTATAAATAAACTTAACAACATGTAAAACTAAAACTACCCATAGAGCAATGTGCTACTGTAGAAGGAACAGCGCTCATATCGGCGTAAACTGGAATTAAATAACACGTCTCGTGTTTTTCTTATGACTTTCTTATATTGTCCTTGTACAATAATTGGAAAAGAAAAAAAGTTTTTTTTTAAGGGCCAAGAGGAATGAATAAAAACAATGAGGTGAAATAAACAATTCCCAAATTAACTCATTTCACTCGTTATACAGAGGAAATACACATCGTTTACTGGAAAAAAGATTTCAGGAAAATACACTAAACGTATTTTCATTCATTTCATAAGATTTTTATAAACTTACATTGTCATTTTTTTCAGCAACACTGCAAAAACCTGTTGTACTTGTCAACGAATGTACATACGCTTAATATCGGTATACTAGGAGAGATTGTGACAATTAGTATTTGCAGCATTGCTAACATTTTGTACGGAAACTCAAAACAACTACTCTGATATTTTCTCCAAGGTTGGTATTGTGAAATAATAATTCTGTAGCCGCCAGATATTTAGGAAAAATACACAGACAATGTGAACCGAAGAGTTAGGCTAGAATTACAGCAGTTTCACTTTGTATATGTCTAAATAACCCTCACTGTTCACCTTTCTGGCCTGGTGTTTATTTATCAATTTTCAAGTTTCTATAGTAAAACCGTGGTAGGACAACCTGCATAGACTATAAATACAATGTAAAGTTTACACGGAAACTAGATGAAAACTACAGTATTTTGTAACATTTGCGGCTATATATTTAACGTAAATAACATTTTATTGCATGAAATATCTAAATATTTACCTCCGTGTTTACAAAATACATAAATTGTGCTGAACTTGTATGCTTAAATACAATGTCAGGTTTATAGATATCAGTCAAAATCCTCTTGTATAGCCTACCTCCAATGTTACACAAATTGTTTCACCATTTACATTTACATTTGCAGGATGAATAAAAACACGAAGATAAACTTCGGGGTGTCATCCCTTACGAATAATGTAATATATATAATAATGTAACGTTGACTCACTAAAATATTAAGGAAAATATTTATTTTCGAATGTGAGAATTTCGTACTTGATTTTTTTTTAATACGTGGGGAACAGAACTTAAAAAATAATCAACATTGTTTCTCAGGATGTTTTATGCTACGCTCATCTTGTGAAGAAACTATTTCGAAAAGTCTACCTTTCATGAAAATATTCGGAGTTCGGAGTTCAGTTATTACTTTTCTGGGCTGATAATGAGAGACGATGAGGGGTTTTTTTTTTTACACTGCAGTCAAAACAATGAAGGTAAGATAAGCGGACTTGACGTCTCGTCGACAACGAGGCCATTATAGACGGAGATACACAACTTGCTACAATGACAGCAGCTGGGAGAGGAATCGGCCATGGCCTTTGTTAAGTAACCATCCTATTCGCCTGGAGCGATCTCGGGAAACCATGGAAACCCGAAATCGGGATGTCCGGAGTCCGGTATCAAACCCGGGTCCTCCCGAATGTAAGTCCAACTTGTTACCATTGCGGCACCTCCAGGGTTCAAAATACGCGGTCCAGAAGTTTCCCGAGAGAATACACGGTTGCAAACGGCGCGGTCTCCAGAAGAAGAACAGCACAAGTTTCCAAAGTCACACGAAGGAAGGGAAGGTCCGCTTGTCGGGAAAGTCTTCATGTTACTGTGCAAACATATCTTCCCCCACAGGAAGCAGAGGTGGTATATACATCCGGCCAGTGTTGCCACACTTGGCGCTGCGGGGCGACGGAGGCTGCCGGTGTTACGGTTACGCCACGGCACGAGCCGAGGACACGCGAGCCACGACAAGCTGAGCCGAGAGCGAGTGGTAATTGGCTGGAGTCTTGCTACCGTTATTCCCTCCAAGCAACGAGCATACACGGACACAGCTGCAGGTCAACGATGAAAACAGTGAACCCTATTTCATACGAGTTTTACCGAAGAATAAGGATTCCTGACTTGCGTGAAAAGATTTTTTGCACCATTTTATTTCATTACCTCACAATTGCAGCTCTGCTTCGCGGTTATTGGCCACGTATATTGTGTAGAGGCGTCCCTTGTATAACTGAGCCAATCAGAACAATGTTACTGCGTCCCCACAGTCTAATATTAGCGGGTAAAACCCAAGACGCTTAGAGTTAAAACATCCAATCGCTGACCACATAGCAGAGCTGCAGGTGTGCACATACGGCTTTGAAACCATGCAATGCAAGCACATTTAAGCGAAAATCAGTGGTTCCTAGCGAAGAATAAAAGCACAGGACACGCACTGACCGGGTTCAATGTCTCGTGGCTTTCTGAAATCACGCCAGACGAATGCTGGGGCGGTTCCTCAACAATGGGCTATCGTTAGGGCCCGGTAGTTTTCGAGAAAAGATTTTTGCCCCACTTAGTTTCAGTGTCTTACGTGCACACCTGCAGTTCAACTTCATGGCTATTGACAGAGTGTTTCTGTAGAGAGTCGTTATTAATTTGACTGTTCCAATCAGTACACGGATAACTGCGTCACATAACGTCTGCGATTTGCGGGTTTAACCTCCAGACGCTGGGTGTTACGGCATCCAATCACTGACCACAAAGCAGAGATGCAGGTGCGCACGTAAGGCACTGAAACAAAGTGCTGCAAAAATCTTTTCGCGAAAACTACCGGGCCCTAGCTAACGTTCATTATAAATATAATTTTCGGGCATCTCAAAATGGCCAAAAATGGGTTTTCAAGACTGCCGTATCTCGATAACTAACAACCGGATTCGGAAAACACAACTATAGAAACAAACGTTGGACTTTGAACTATGCTGTCCACAAATAAAATAATGTAGTCACCGCTTAAAGTCCAATAGGAAAAAAGGATAATGATAATAGTAAAGCACTGCACGCCAGCTGAGTGGCTTGCACGGAGAGGCGATAATACATTACATACGTCGGTCAACGGCAACCTTACCGCTCCTGCCTCACACACACAAACACCGACAAAAGACAGCTCAATCAGCGGCGCACTTGATCATAAGGAGACGGGTGGAGGAGGAGAGACTCACCTGGAAGACGATGTGTGACAGGTTCTCGGCGTCGCGGTCCAGTGGCTCCAGGAGCTGCAGCTTCTTGCCGTTGAGGATGAAGACAGGCCGCTCCTTAGGAAACACTAGGTCCAGGCTGATGTCGGAGAACGGGTCGCCCACGACGGGCAGCTCCGCGGGTGTTGTCGTCTGACCGATCTCTGCAAACAAAAGAGGAAGATTTTTGGTCAGCCATTAACAAACATCAAGGTCTTCAGCGCTACCACACACTATACAGTAATACAGACGTGAAATGACGAGGCGGCTCTTTTAGCACGGGCGAACTTCGTCTGCCTGAGACTGTTGATACCAGCCCCGTGTATGTTTGCCTCCTATATGTTACTGCAGGTTTCCTATTGGTCTGGCTGCCTGCTAACAGGGCAGCCACCTTACCCTGATTGGTGGCAGGCGTCTCCGCCATGTTGCTTACTAGGGAAGACATTTTGTTTGAATGTGTGACTGAATTCGCTGTCCTACCGGCTATTTCACTTCTGTATTCCTAAATATTCAGTGGCGCTGGTGAGGGGTGACATGAGATAGGTATGGAGCAACGCCGGATTAAAGGGGCACGGGGAAACGGGAGAGCCACGAGAAAACCCGCCGACCAACGGCATCGTCCAGCACGATTCCCACGTGCGGAAAATTCGTCAAAAATAGAACCCGGGTCGGACATTTTAGAGGATTATACTAATGTTTTAAAAATCGTATTTTCATATATCAAGTTTCAAGAACTGTTGTAAATGTAGGCCTATCATAAATAAAGAAAAAAAATTACCAGGTTGTTGTATTAACCTACTTTACTTCCTTAAATGTAATAGTTTTAACGCGTTTATCTATTTAATGATAACATCGTATTTGTGGTTTATTATTTCATGTTTTAATAGTACGTAAATTATGGGAATTCCATATTGATACTAGTAGAAACCATGTTTATTTCGCAAAGAAACTTTAGAACAAGATTGCCATTGAACCAATGTGATGTACATTTCATTTTCTTCGGCTATTGGAATACAGTTTAACGGAGACGCCGAGGAATATTGGACGTTTAATAAACCTGCAAACAAAGAAGGAGCGAATCGTGTGCTGAAGGATCGGTTACGAGAGCAGTAACGCGATGAAAAGACAGCTGAACGTCTACAATATCTAGGAAAATGAATAATTCACGGGTTCACTGACCTGTAGAATAGCCTCTACGAATATATGTGTACTCAAGTAGACAACAGCCTCTCATTGGCTAGTCGCTGACACAGAGTTACTGCGCGACTGGGGCTGCATTTAGTTTCTTCTTTATTATTAGCTCGACGCCCTCCAAGATGTTTCAAATAAGTACATAGCCACGATTTTATGACGAAAATATTTGTGCGTTATGTGCACATCTGCAACTCTGCTACATCGTCTATGATTGGATGATTTTACTCTCACTTTGTCTGAACAAAGACACGCTGCTAATAACCATGAAGCAAAGCTGTTGATGTGCACGAGAGACACTGAAACAAATAACAAATAAGTATGTGGTCAACTGAAAAAGTGACACGCATTTACAGTTGTTTTTGTTTAAGATCTAGTTTATCCCAAAACAAAACGCGAATTTTTCAGGTGTCTACCTAGAGCAGGACTTCTCAATTAAATGTACCTTCGGGCCACTTGCTTCAATTTTATAACCACCAAAAACACTCGGGGGCCAAAAGTAAAAAAAAAAAAAAAAACGCAGTCAATAATTATAGGCATTGTACGGAATCATTTAATTGAACTTAATGTTAGTCTAACATAAATCGTTGTCATACGCAGAGATTACATTGACCTAACTATAACTATTAAGAAATAGCCTTTACATTACTATAACAAAACATTTTCGCTGATTTCTGACATTTTGATGGCGGGCAAGTAGAAATCTCTCTGCGGACCGCATCTGGCCCATGGGCCGCCTATTGAGAAGGCCTGAAACCCACCCTAACCTAGCCCAACTCAACTTAACCCAACCTAACCTAATGAAACCTAACCCAACCAAATCTAACCTAACTTAACCCAACCCAACCTAACCTAACGCAACCTCACCAAACCCAACCTGACCCAGCCAGACCTAAACCAACCTAACCCAGCCTTACTCAAACCCACCTAACCTAACTAAACCCAACCTAACCTAATGAAACCTAACCCAACCTAACCTAACCCAACCTAACCTAACCCAACCTAACCTAGCCCAACTTATCCCAACCTAACCTAGCGCAACCTAACCTAACCCACCCTATCCTAATCCAACCTAACCTAACCCACCCTAACCTAACCCAACCTAATGCAACCTTGTATGCACTAACCTACACTAAGTTTGCACTAACCTGCACTAAGTTGCACTAACCTGCACTAAGTTGCACTAACCTGCACTAAGTTGCACTAACCTGCACTAAGTTGCACTAACCTGCAATAAGTTGCACTAACCTGCACTAACCGGCACTAAGTTACACTAACCTGCACTAAGTTGCACTAACCTGCACTAAGTTGCACTAACCTGCACTAAGTTGCACTAACCTGCAGTAACTTGCACTAACCTGTAGTGACTTGCACTAATATGAGAAGAATTGCACTAACTTGCACTAGCATGCAATATCTTGCCCTGGCCTGCACTAACTTGTACCAGCCTAATATTTTCCGCAGTAGATCGCAATAGCCTGCAATAGCTTGCATTAACCGCTATTAACCAGCTCTAGTACAGACATGCATTGGCATGCATAATTTAGACTTATGTGCAGATAGTTGAATTAACCTGCACTAATGTGACAAGCCTGCACAACCTTGCATTAGAGTGCACAAATTTCAGTTGGCCTGAACTATCATGCACTTGCCTGTATTAACTTGCTATAGCCTGCATTTACTTGCTCCAACCTGCACTAACTTGCCCTAGCATGCACTAACTTGCCCTAGCATGCACTGACTTGCCCTAGCATGCACTGATTTACCCTAGCATGCACTGACTTGCCCTAGCATGCACTAATCTGCCCAAACCTGCACTAATTTGCCCAAGCCTGCATTAACTTGCCCTAGTCTCTACTAAGTTGCACCAAACTGCACTAAGTTGCACCAATCTGCACTAAGTTGCACCAATCTGCACTAAGTTGCACCAATCTGCACTAAGTCGCACCAATCTGCACTAAGTTGCACCAGACTGCCCTTGCTTGCACTAACCAGCACAACCCCATCATTAACTAGCACTGGTTAGCACAAACGTACACATACCCAGTCCAATTTACTACTTAACCCAACCCAGGCTAACTCAAACGAACCCAACCAAATCCAGCTCAACCCAACCTAACCCAACTCAACCCAACCTAACCCAACTCAACCCAACCTAACCCAACTCAACCCAACCTAACCCAACTCAACCCAACCAAACCCAACTCAACCCAACCTAACAAAACCTAACCCAACCTAACTTAACCTAACCTAGTCCAGCTTAACCCAACCTAACTTAACGCAACCTAACCGAACCCACCCTGAAATAACTCACCCTAACCTAACCCACCCTAACTTAACCCATCTTAACCTAACCAAACATAACCTAACTTAACCCAACCCAACCTAAATCAACTTAACCCAACCCAACCTAAACCAACTTAACCCAATCCAACCTAAACCAACTTAACCCAACCCAACCTAAACCAACTTAACCCAACATAACGTAATGCAACCTCACCTAACCCTACCTGACCCAGCCAGACCTAAACCCACCTAACCCAAACCAACCTAACCCAGCCTAACTCAAACCAACCTAACCTAACCCAACCTAACTTAACCTAACCTAGCCCAACTTAACCTATCCTAACCTAACGCCACCTTACGGTAGAGGATGTCCAAACCTCGAAAATGTCCTGTCCTTAGACATCAGTAGTACGATTTTGCGTGCACATCTGCAACTTTACTTCATGGTTATCGGCAGAGCGTCTTCGTGAAGTAACGTCTCTCATATGACTGTGCCGATCACAAATAGAGACGGGAAATATTCGCGGGTTCTCTGACATGTAGGCTAGCCTCCAAGAACATATATGTATTCAAGCAGACATTATCTGCTCACTGGCTGCTCGATGACGTAGTGATATGAGCCTGCATTTAGTTGCTTCTGTACTATTGGATATGCGACTTACAGGAGGTGTCAAATAAGTAGGGCTAGGAATATTTCGCGAGTTCAAAAACCAACATGCTAGAATCCATTATCCTATGTATATCGAAGCCCTACCATTTGTCCATTACCTGCTACTCATTCAGACAACAGACAATGAACTAATAGACGGGGTTTGAGAATGCATAGGACATTAGATTCTAGCATGCAGGTAATCGAATTCGCGAATTTTTCCTAGGCTTACAAATAAGTCACGGGCCAATTGCGAAAGTGGCACGAACTTACAGTTGCTGGAATTATAGCTTGAGGCGACAAGGAAACGCGAATTTTTCAGGTCTATACTTAAGACACACGAGAGCTGAAACATCCCATCACTGTCTACTAAGCAGAATTTCAGATTCATTCTTAAGATCACGGGTTCCTATTTATGCTATTTTAGCGAGTTTAATATTTTTAAATGCTGACAGGAAGCAGATATCGCAAAACCGTTACAAAGAAATTTTGAAAATTGTTTGCGCTACGTAAGCTAATTTTTTTCAAAACGTAAGTTTCTATAATTTAAGCTGATTATCGACTCAAATAAATTTTCTTAATGTCAATAATTAGGCAACATTATAAAAACTCATGTTTTGAAAAAAAATATGCTACACACTACAAACAATTTCCAACATTCCTACGTAACGGTTTTGCGTATCTGCTGCCACCTTTCAGGATTTAAAAATATACATATAACTTACTAAAATAGCATAAATAGGGACCCGTGGCCTAAACGTACTGAAACCAACTAGGGAAAAACTCGTTTCGCGAAAAGGTCATGGCTGTATAGATTTTCGAAGATGTAGTTGGTAACACTGCGCCCAGTCTCTGCTGGGATCGTGTGTTACCTGCTACATGCTGAAATCCGCCAGTGACGCAATTCCCGAAGGAAAAGGAAACCCAACAAGCACAACTCGTTCCTCCGCCCGTCAGTCGTGTTCGTGCAATGGACGTGCGCGTCCCACGCAAGCACGAGCGTCTGGGTCGCGTTAACTTTCCCGCTCCTCGGAAACACTCGGGAGCATTCGTTCATCCTCGGCGACCGAGAATGAAAGTAGGACCAATTACATCCGTTTTTTATTGTAGCTTCCTAACCTTGCAAAACTGTCCTTCGTTTCAGCGCACAGTATTTTCTTGACATTTGAAACCAACCTAAACTAACCTAACGTTGGAAAGAAAACGTGTTTTCCTATCGGAGAGATTGGCACAAGGGAAAGTTCTGCCGCTAGTTTCGCTGCCATCGGTAACGAGTCTAATAAAATACGACACAGTAGTAAAATTAATTTTAACTAGACTTGGCAAAGAGTGAAGTCATTTAATTTAATTTTAAGTAAAAAAAATACCCATTTTGGTTTTTAAATTATCAACATCCTGTAACTTTAAATTCACGAAAGCTCTGTGATATGTGAGTTTACATCTTTTACTAACACAAAAACTCTGTGATATGTGAGTTTACACCTTTTACTTGTCCCTTGCCATAATTTTTAACACAGACCTTTCTAACCTAACCTGTAGTAGAATTAACCTTACCTAAACTAGCCAAAGCTAAAAAGAAGACGAGAATAGGAAGGGAGATGTCTGGGCTCTGGGCTCAATCTCCGATGATGAACGAATATTCCCGAGCATTCCCGAGGAGCGGGAAAGTTAAAGGGAACCAGACACTCGTCGCGCATGCGCAGTAGGGGTCGAGCACGTCACGCGCCAATCAACACAGCAGTTCGTGTGTCTGGACGAAGGGGGGGGGGTGGTGAAGAGATAACACTGCCGCTTCTTCTATAAACAAGTGAAAACAGCAGCAAAGAACTATGAGCAACGAAAAAATCAAATGATATTGCCAATTGAACGTAAAGCGTTTGAATATGTTATTCAAGGTGCAGTAAGCAAGGTTGAAAAAAATTACAAGGCGTATTTTTATACTTTTTTGAAAATTTTCCTTGTATAGGTCGTTCGGGATAAATTGAGCACTAAAGATTTTACCTTTCAGAAAAATCACTAGCCGTTACTGCATAATCTAGCTAGTTACCTTATTACTTGTACGGTTGGCAGCGAATTGCTGTAAGTAGTTCCGTGTATTTCCCTATTTAAATACAACAATACTGAAATAAAATCAACTGAATTCAACATATTTGTTTTTAAGTATTTAAACAACTATTTTTATCAAACTACATAGCTTTCTATCGACTCTAATATTTATCTTACACGTGCAAACAACATCAAGTGACGTGGCCAGATACGTTAGATATTTCCCGTCGTTAGCTGATATGCGCGGAAGGATACGTATTGGCTGGAAAAAGGTATTTATCAGGGCTTTTTGAGTGCTCACTTTATTCCGAACCGCATTAAAAAATTATTTGCTATTATTTGTAAAAAATAACTTTGGAAAACTTTGTGGTTTATCAAAATAACGGTTTGGTCAGATTATAGTTTCACATCCTCTGAAGTGCATTTTCCTGGAATAAAGTAAATATTCATATTAAGTACGTACTACAGAGTGCACTGAACATATTATATAAAAAAAAATCAAATCGCGTGTATATTACAGTTATTTAACAAATAAGTTCGTTTTCATCATCAGAATGAACTAGTAGAAACTTAATTTTTCTCCTAATTGCAAGTAGCTACAAATACTAGGTCATACCTTGTAATTTTGCAAAATTACACTTCGTATTTTAACAAAAACCACCTATGAATTTTTATAAAGGAATTTCTTTTTCAACTAGGTTTCCAAACATTTCCTTTGTAAAAGTGCATTTATTTTTTTTTTTACTGTAGCAACTGGAAAATGTCGCGGATTATCTTGGCGGAATGTAGGAATGTTGATACATCGCGAGAAAACCCAGCCGTTTTCTATATTCCAATGTACCTTCAACATGTTGGTATAGCTAGAGATTATGGCATATTACAAAAATGTTTTGTGCCAACATATATACCCTTGAAAACGCTGTAGTTATTGCCACATGTAGGCCCTATGATTGGGTAATGTACGTTTGACACAACGTAGCTGTCTGCACACCAATAGCAGGCATTTAATAATACAACAGCGGTATTCTTATTGGCTCAGTCAAATAGGACAACAGCTCCACGTACAGGTGAAAGCTAGTAATAAGGTGAACGTGCATTGAAACCCAGCAAACAGTCAAGTTTTCTCGCGATAAACCATCATCTCTACGTAAAGACCTGAAAAATTCGCGTTTTCTGTTAGGCGCAAGCTAGAATCCCAGCAACTATAGGTCTGTATCACGTTCACAATTGGTCGTTGACTTACTCGACACTTCCTGGAAGTAGCTGAGCCAATAATAAAACTATAATAGAATACAGGCACATTTCACATTGTCAGCGAGCATCTAATAAACAGCTGCTGTCTGCACGATTGCACAAATATTCTTGTAAGCTAACCTACGGGTCAGTGAACCGGCGAATTTTTCCGGCCTCTATATCTAGGTATAGCGTTATTTATACTTACACGTTGTACGCCTGTTGTATTTGACACATGTTATTATCTGCAGACAGCTAGGTTGTGTCAGATGTATATCGCCCAATCATACATGTTGCAAGAAACTGCAGCGTTTTCAAGGGTGAGCTGGTACAAGAAATTATCACGATATTTCCCCATCTCTAGCGATAAGTAGAGCCATGAACTTTTCACGAAAATAGTTTTGACCCAATTTGTTTCAGCGCCTTACACGCACATCTGCAGTTCTGCTTCGTGGTTAGTGATTGGTAGAGCCCGGAAATTTTCGTGGATTAAATTATCTGCATGTTAGAATGAACAGTTCTGTATACTCAAGCCCCGACCATTTGTCCACTAGCTGCTACTCAGTGTAAACACAGACAATGAATAGAGGTACGTCAATTTCGCGGATTCATCTGGCAGTAGCCTAGATTGCTCAGTCCTGTACACGCTCTGTATACAGTCGATTATTCATTGGCTTACAACATTACAAGCGATAGCTCTATGAATTATTTCCTTAATTACTACTGGCTTGCAGTATTCAAATGCGTTTCATGACAGCCGCCAGCTATCACACACGTGATTATGAAGTATGTATTTTTGGCGTTCAACCTGACCTGGAATGTACTTGCGAAATTGACGTACCTCTAGCAATGAACAAATATACGGGACATTGAATCCACGACATTCTCCGGGCCCTATTAGTGATTGGATGATTTAACTCTCAGAGTCGTGGGGTTTTACTCGCAAATCACAGACGTGTGGTGTTTCAGTAACCTTACTGTGATTGGCACAGTCAAATGAGAGACGTCACTTTACAAAACATAGCCAACACTATCAATAACCATGAAGTAGGACTGCAAATGTGCGCGTAAAGCACGGAAACAAACTGGGAAGAAATTCTTTTCACGAAAAGTCCATGGCCCTACACTGTAAAAAACTTCCTAAAATGTTTAGGAAGTTATTATCCCAGACACAGTATGGGACAGTTACCATACTTCCGCCTTGTAAATATGCAAACTTTTACAGTTGTTACAATACAAGTCTGTTAACTTTAGTATACATTTGACTGTTTTATAATTAGGTTTAGGAGTGCAACCACGGATGTCTGGGAAACTATTCTACCATACCTACTTTCTTAGCGCTCCTATACGCACATCTGGTAAATTTACAAACTATTTTTTACAGTGTAGCGTTCATGGTACGAGCTACCAACAAGACGCGGCTCCAGCCTCCAACCCGGAAGCCAAGACAACCAGTCCTAGCGGTAAGTTAAACTGTCACACAGCAACGTCTCGCCAAGTAGTAATCCAATCGCTCAAATTTCGTCAACGTACCTTCATTTAAAATTTAACTGCAGCTGTTACATACACTCTAAATCTGAATTAGTGAATATTCACTGATTCATTCTGATGGATGGAGCAGTTTTAACAGTTTGAAATAGTGTAAATAGTCACCGTTTAATTAGTGAATATTCACTGATTTATTTTAAGAGTGCCAACATCTCATAAGCGAATCACTATATATTCACAATTTTTTCCAGTTGTTTTCAAATAACACATTTCACTAATTGAATCAGTGAAAAAGTTACTGAAAAAAATCTGTGGACAGTCACTAATTAACTTGTGGAATGTTGGTACTCTTTATCGGAATCAGTGAATAGTCGCCGATTTCCCAGTGGTTTCTCACTGATTCAACTTGTTGAAACTGCTCCATCCATATCGGCGTAAATCAGTGAATATTCACTCATTCAAATTTAGAGTGAAGACAAGTGCAATTTTAACATCTAGCTGGAACTAAAGTAATGAAACTAATAATCATTCTCGATGCTTAAGGCCTCGCTCTTTAGTTTTGCAGTGGTTTCGAAAATATTTTTTTAACGCAAATGAATACGGTATGTCAAAAATTCATTCTGGCAGTTTTAACACTTACATATCATCGTTTGTATCTCAATTTTTCTGTTGCAATACACCAAACGGATTTTTAGATTTTTGCCCCTGAAATATCACATATTTTGCTGTCAAAATAAGCCAAAATTAAGCAAAATATTTTTCTTCTAGCAAGCGGTATATTTTTAAAAAGCGCTCTGGGCAAATTGTGTGTTGTATGACTGTATATATTGTCAAATTTTTTTTCAAAGCACTTGGTTAAAACATATTTGAGTTATTTGTATTTGTTTGAAATAAATGAAAGATCACGGCCTAAAGAATTATCATTGCTGAAGATAGAAAAGTAAATAAATAATTAATTACACATATTCATGTTTAAATTTTGCGGCAAGGAAATTAAAATCGTAGCATTTGTTTATTTTTTTAAAGAGACTTGAATTTAGCAAACGACGATAACATAGAGTAGGTTTAAAAAGGAAAAAAAAAAAAAAACAGAGAAAATCACTGCGAGCGTTTGTGTAGAATTATTGACCCCCAACAAACAAGCGAGCACACTATTGCCGGGAGTATATTTCACATAAGTGTACTTCGAGCTATTTTCGTCATGTGTTTAAAAAAAATCATAAAACACAGAGTAAGGTTTAAAAATGTCACATTAGATTGTTGATAGTAAAATTAAGTTTTACGAATCAGTAAGATCATTATCAAAGCTGAAAGGGAAAGTTGATACGTAAAACAACTTACTCCCGCCATAACGATTAACATGTGCACGATATAACTACCGGGAGATTTATCTTCCTTAATGAGAGCATCGGCCGTTGAGAAAGCAACTCCAGAAGAGACTTTAATCACGAAACTGGTTTCCCTAATTAGCTATCACGAAAATCTGTTTTAATAAGTACCTGTACAGTTACGAAACTGGTTATACCTCGTTCATTCCGTGTTTAATCGAGCCTGGGGCATAAACAACACACATCTTCGTTTTCGTCATTCAGTTTGTCTTTTACAACTGTGGTAAAATTATTTTTTTGTAACTCTCCACTGAGTAATTTCCGATAGCGTTAGATTACGTTTAACTATTCATAATATTCTCAACGAGCACGCTTTTATTTCTCGTCTTGTTTCATTTTCTATGGTCGGCCAGGCACCACTCCCATCCGATAATTTTCTTCTTCACACCAGCAACTGTTTATTCGACAAGTATAAATTTCAGCTTAGAAACACGAATTTCCAACTTATGGACAGTAGTGTACTTCAATTGTCGAATAAATCTTGCCCGAAATTAGTTTCAAGAACTCACAAGGCAACTTAATGTTTACTTTTTTTTTACATTGGAGAACCGTCTATACTGTTCTTGAATTAGTGTATTTTTTTATAATAGGAAGAGTTAGTGCATCCTTATGACTCTTAAAAATGCACACACGTTCAAAGTAAGTCACTGTTTTTTATGTATGTATATATAATGTTGCATAATAGCTTTCAGTGTTTCGTCACAGCTTTCTAAAATTACGTCGATCGATTATACAACATGTAACACGGTAATAAAATTTTTTGGATACATGTGCGGTTTTTTTTTATATAATGGAACGCTGCTTCTTTTTTGACCTAGTAGCTGGTAAGTTAGTGCATAGGTATGGCTGTGGTTGAGAATTGTACAGGATTGTCTAGTTGACAATACAGATACTGACATATTGGTCTGCAGGTGCAGCTTATTAGTGACTGGTCATAAAAAATTCAGTAAATAGTATGTATTTCACGGTGTAGCGCCACGAATGTTTAAAGAAAATATTTTGCAAAATTTCATATCAATGCCTTTTATGTGCACATCTGCACCGCCGCCGGATAATCATCACAGCCGAAGCTCAGCGCGGGGAAAGTACAAATCCCTGTGGGGATATTTGTCCTCCCAATGGTTTATCATATGTAAAGTCAGGGTTGGGGTCGGCTAACCCGTCCCGCCCTGCTGTCCATCATAAATCCGTATTCTACCCGGCGGCAAGTCTCCAGATAGAATTAGGAACTCCCGAGTTGCCCCGAGAGCCCCTGGTTTTGTTGGTGGTGGTTTTTCCCTCCCACTCCCTGCCTGTGGAGGAAGTTGGGGGGGGGGGGGAGGCAGCTAAGCCCCCCTTTGCCATGAAACCGGAATTTTGAAAGTACAGGACTTGTTGCAATAAACGTCACGAGTCCCCGAAAGAACCCGGGACGCTTTTTTAATTAAAAAGCGGAAGTTACGCCGAAAGGGGTTCCCTGACATGACTGGACGTTTCCGGGTCGATGAAGACATGCAGTTATTATTATGTGTTTTCTGTTTTGTGTTTGTTTGAATAACGTTAGCTGTAAAGTTTCTGAATTTGTTTATAATAAATGAAAAATAATGTAAAAAATATAATAAGTAGTGTGAAAAAAAAACTGCACCTTTGCGTAATGCTTTGGTAATTTGACGCTTTATCTTTCGCCTGACTTCGGATTCTACTGCCAAATCACAGACGTATGATGTCACAATAACCTTATTCTAATCGGTACAGTCAAATAAGAGACGTGTCTGAACACAGACACGCTGCCAATAACCATGAAGCAAAGCTGTCGATGTGCACGTAAGGTATTGAAACAAAATGGCGCAGAAATCTTCTAGCGACAACCTCGTGGCTCTAGGCATTTGTATACGACCAGAAGATTTATCAACAGCCCACGAAGCGCCACAGTGGTGCCGACATTACAAAACGTATTCAGTAAAATCGGTGGTTTTCAACTGATTTGTTAAAACTGATCATATTGGAATCTGGTAAATGTTCGCCGATTCCAGTTAACAGTGTAGGCGAGCGCTACAGTAATAAGATATAGAGGAAAACTTGCAAGAATCTGTCCTGTCGCCGTATTTTATAAAACAGTGTAGCTTCTAACAGCAAGTATGATTGGAGGATGGCTATGAAGTTGTTTAAAAAAGAACCACAAATATTCGGTAACAGTGCACCAGAGTTATAATTGGCTCAGTCGGACAGGAACCCGCCAATAACGAGAGAAGAACGTCAAATATGGAGAAGCTACATTGAGGCACAGAATAGTTACGTGTACAGAAGTGAAATAGCCAGTAGAACGGTGAACTCAGGCTGTGTCTCAAATAGCCCAGGGTGCACTCTCTCGCGCCCTCTTGACGTCACAGAGTGTAATTCTCTGCTGTCCCAAATTCGAAGGAGAGTGGGTGAAAGAGTGAGACAGAGTGAGCGACGATTCTCCCTCGCTGCACCCTCTCGCCCACTCTGCGGGAAGATATTTTACCTTTGTTTTCACTCATATCCAAACCATAACCTAAAACTGGAAAACATTTACTGTGTGTTTTCTGCAGTAATTTATTTTCCCAGCTTTCCTTTTCTCACGCTAGGTTGCAGTGCTTCGAGGGTGCATCCGAGGGTGACTGCATCAGTTTGACTGAAGAGTGAACTACAGTGGGCGAGAGCGAGAGTGTACATACGCTTTATTTGAGAGCCGGGAACAGTAGGGACCCCTGTTTTTCGCGAAAAGAATTTTGCCCTACTTTGTTTCAGCGACTTACGTGCACATCTGCAATTTTGCTTAATGGTTATTGGCAGCATGTCTGTGTTAAGTTACGTATCTTATTTGACTGAGCCAATTTCAATAACGTGCATGCAACACCACACGTCTGCGATTTGCCGGTAGAGTCCCCAGGCTCGTGACAGTTAAAATATCCAATCACTGACCACGAAGCAGAACTGCAGATGTGCACACATGACACCGAAACAAAGTGAGGCAGAATTATTTTCGCGAAAGACAGGGGTCCCTAGGGAACAGTCACACACGCCAGAAAAATGGCGGAAACGCCTACCGCCAATCAGTGTAAGGCAGCTGCCCTGCTAGCCGGCAGCCATAGACCAATAGGAAACCTGTAGTAACATACAGGAGCCAAGTAGACACGGGGTTGGTATCAACAGTCTAGAGCAGCCAATAAGCGGCGAAGTTCACCCGTATCAAATGAGCCGCCTCGTCATTTCGCGTCTGTATTACTATTTAGTCTATGACTGAAGCCTAGTAAAGAATCTACTTTCCGAGCGATAAATCTGAGTCCCTGACAATAAAATGTGCCAAAAAAATTCTTACCATATCTAATTACTTAATAGGCGTACACACAGGTGAATGTATGGTTACAAATAACATCTTACAGTTTGAAGATGGCATAGTGTCTGTAGTACCATTGAATATATATTCAAATGTAGTACTCACGTGCGTCTCGGCTTTCCTCGATGTCCATGATGATGCTAGACTGCCCTGTCTCCACCTCGCACAAGCCTGCAAGCAAACAAAACACCGTCGTCAGACAAACAGCTTCTCCAACCCCCTGGAAATAAATTCTGGTTTACTACCTACACCACAGTGAAAGTATTTTCAACTAAGAGAAATTCTCTATAGACTACTAGTCGACAAAACAAATTTAATATTATTTGCAACGAACACTGTTCTTCTTGCAAACTCTATATGTACTGACACTTAAAACACACACTTAAAAAATACTTTATACGGTTTTACGTAGCGACAAACAATAGTAAAAATTTTGCTGTTTTTAAAACTTACACGTACCAGAAACTATCAGAAATACAAAAACAAGATAATTCACAGCGAATTTAAACGCCGTTGGGCATTTATTGAAATGTCAGTCGCAATCGTGGAATTTTAATTTTTATTAACTTTTGTAAAAAAAAACACAATTATGAGTTCGTATTTTACTTCTTAAACGCAAGATTAACAGCTATGTTTCCATTGTGGTAATTTTGTTGAAAATTTCGGTTGTGAAACAAAAACAAGCTAGGAAAACCAATAAATCAACACTTAGGAGGGATACTGACTCACAAGCTGCAGTAAATAGGATTGGGCATTGATAGATTCAATAGTAGAGTATACGGTTTAGAAGGTTACTCAGGTTGAATGGGAGGCGAGTGATCCACTCTGTAAGTCGTGCAAAACACCATTAGAATTGTTTGACAGCATACCAAACCAATGGCCAAGTAAGGGAATACATCGGAAATATCGTAAAACTGTTTCCCACACATCCATGTTACCCACAGCTCTTTATATGGCCAACTTACAATGTTTGCACAAATACACGTGGAAGTCAAAACTTTGCTATTTTCGTAACTTACCCGTAATAGTAACTAACTCATCTTAGAAAAAAAATAGTTCACTGTAAATATTGATGTCGTATATTATTCCTTGTGAAAATTTCTTTAATTTGAAAATGGCGAAAATAAGACGAATTTTTTTTTTTTAATTTTTAAATACAAAAATAAACCTCGTTCACGATTGTGAAAGGACATTTCAGTAAATGCAACTACGGCAACGTCTAATAAAATAACTTTACATAAGCACAATAACTAAAAGCATAACAAATTGTGTATAGATAATGCATAGTAATACACCAAAATAAAACTGTTGGATACAGTTACTCTATTACAAATGGCAAATTATATGGCCACTTGTGAGATTTGTGTATTCTTAGCAGTTCTTACAAATGTGCATATGTAATTTATTTCACGCTTAAGCAGACAAGATATTGTCCTGAAGTATGATATTATTATTTCAACAAGCACTCGCAATGAATGTCATTCGTTAAGAAATACGGCCATTAGAAAACATGTAATGACCATCGCTCTAGACGTAGAGCATTGCGCGAACTATGGGTGGCGAAAAAAAAAAAAACATTATCATAGTAATGAAGCACAGCAATCGCGACCTATACTATTTTCTTAAATTAATAATTTAGGAATTAACGATATACATAACCTACACACGATAAGCAAATGACATATTTTTCTACTGCGCAGTGGAATACAGAAATATCATATGTATTACATTTGCCTACTGCATAGTTACGCAACTGCAATTTAACATATATATTTTTAATTGTGCAGTTATGAATTTATTTGTGAACTTTATACCACGTTTTCCAAATACTGAGTAACTGTTAGTAGTTTCGTAGGTTATTCCGATTTTCTGATGTTCTTACTACATTGTGATATTGTGGATTTCCGAATCCACTACAAGAGAATGATTCCTAACTATCAGCCATGGTCAATTCTTCCCGCGTTTCCTGTATGCCCGAGCCAATGGTTTCATCTCTAAAAGCCTCGCTATCAACAATACGTTAGGCCCTTCTTACCGACCAAAACTGTAGGACTGGTAGGCACGTTTTCATTGCTAAGAATTAACTTTTCACTAACTCACTAGTATGAAATGTATTAATCACAGTTCTGGCTACATTTGTCACATATCGTGTAACATAAACGTAATTACTTTTCCTACTTCGAAGTTTATTTGCTAAAGAGTTCATATAACTTCTGAAAGATAGTTTATTGACGTACGTACGATAAAATTGCTTTATGAACTAATTATTGAGTGTTTGATTCGGTCCTCCAGACGCGCGCACACAAGCACACACACAAAACACACAAAATATATATGCGTGATGTCTACGCGCGCGCACCAACCACGCCCCAATTGTGCTGTGATTAGCCGAGCACATATGACCGAATTTATTGAGATCTGGTCAGTAAGGGTCGATGTTACTTCTCACTGCACTGTGACTTTGTCTTATGATACTGCCGTAAGTGCAGTTGTGTTTTGTAAGCATTGAGAAAGGGATTCCAAACTTTACTGAGGTTGTATCAATCTTCCATATTAAACTTATTTGTGTGTTTCGAGATTTCAACGGCTTTTGTATACAGGATGTCAGAATAAAAACGTATTACAAGCCCACCACGCGATACCTGGGTCAAATTGGAGACGAAAATTTGAGTGAGAAAATTTTGAATGATGACATTTTACATGCACATTATGGCAACACTGCACGGAGAGTGTCGCTCTTGAAGGCCATGTCCAGTTTATATATTTTTTTATGTATGTCATGTCAGGTAAACATAGAATCATGTTCGGACTGCTCGGGATTTGAACCTGCAGCAATAATATGCCGGTTAGAGCAGTACTAGTAGGACAAATAAGTAGGGACCCCTGTTTTTTTCGCGAAAAGAATGTTGCCCCACTTTGTTTCAGTGTCTTACGTGCACATCTGCAGTTCTGCTTCGGGGTCAGTGATTGGATATTTTAACTGTCCGAGTCTTGCATTTCTATCGGCAAACAAATAGACGTGTGGTGTTGCTGTAACCTTGTTCTGATTGGCTCAGTCAAATTAGATACGTCACTTCACAAATACAAGCTACCAATAACCATGAAGCAAAACTACAGATGTGCACGCAAGACGTTGAAACAAATTGGGGCAAAATTCTTTTCGCGAAAAACAGGCGTCATTACAAATAAGTAGAGACATGCAAAATTCGCGTTATTTTCTGACCGCTGACTAGACTCCAAGTGACTATAGGCTCGTTCGACGTCTCTCGCTGGCCGATATTGTCGTGACTTGTCTCGGAGGAATGCATACACGGTAGAGAGGCCAATCTCTGGAAATACATACCACACATAAATGACAATACATAAAAGTTCGTGGCCAACTGAATCGCAGATTATGCTCTGTTATGTACAGGAAAGTGAAGTTTAGTCTGCTACCAAATTATAACGCGAAATTTGCATGTCTCTACAAATAAGATACCGGTGGAGCGCAGGAGTGGACTAAGTACAGTGCTATGTTGCCACATTGTGCATATAAAATGTCATCATCCAACATTTTGTCACAAACATTTTCGTCTCCAATTAAGGCCAGGTTTAGAGTGGTGTGCTCATTATGAGTTTGTTTCTGGACATCATAAAAACGAGGATATGTTTGCAACTTGCTCGGCTTCATCAAACAGGATACAGTGTACTATTCAACTATGGCTGATAATGTATGCTGTACTAGATGTCTGCATGATGTTCTTTTATCTTTCGTCCCGTCTGTCCAATGTACACTTTCTTACATGAACACGTTTTGTCGTTAACGCCAGAACAATTCTTGTGATTGACTTTACGGAAGAATGAACTGAGCTTGTTTGCTGGTCACTAAATTGTCTTTACGCCACTTTTATGATGATGTCAGCAGCAAGAACTGCCGAAACTTCGGAAGAAACCTAGAATCAGAAACAGCGTCTACCCAGAAGCTAAGTGAACATGACTCTGCCCACGAAAACCTAGAATCATAAGTGTTGTAAAACTATAGGGAATATTCCAAATATCTACTAATGGAATAGACACGAATTTTCACAACCAAAGCCATGCAAGGGCAGTGGAGTTTGCCTGTGCCGCACGATTATAATAAATCGTTAACGGGATGGATACTGAAAACGGTAGGAAAAAAAAAAAAAGAAAAAAGAAATAATGGCCCAACTAAAGAGTCTGTGTAACTTATTATGATCAATTTTTCTTCATTCATTTCTAATTGAAATTTTGGGTAGATATGATTGAAAATATTTCATTAGGGGTGTAGCTAATTACTATACGTTTCATTACGTATATAGTATTCGAAAAATTAAAGCGTAACAATGAAATAATTAAGATAATTCAAATTTTAAGATAAAAACTCTCACAAAATAATAAACACTAAATAACTCCGAGTACCTATTTCACCCATAATACGTAACTAATAGTAAACTGCAATGTTTCTATAAAGAAATACTGCTTGTTATTCGTCACATCCGTAATTTATTAAACGAATATTAATATTATTAACTAAAGAGGCGACACAGCCTTTTAAGTCTTATAACATTATTTTTCACTCAATTTGCAAGTCCCTATTGACCACTGTTATCAGTACTTGTTAGCACGGCTTGATATGTTCTACGCTAGCAGAAAATAAACTTCTGTGAAATTATGAAAATGGCAGCGATAATTTGAAGGCAACAGTTACCTTTCGTCACTATCTAGTTTATCTTTATCGCCGTTTATCTCGATATTTTTTTACAATCTCCCGTCATGTAAGTCAGCGAAAGAGGAATTAAAATTTCAATATCAAGTCCGTGCAGAACAGTGGCATATAGTTATGAAGATAATTAGACACAGCGTAAAAGCGGCATAAATCACAAACAAAAAATGCTTATGCGCTAGTATAAAAATATTCCTGTATAATGTTTTGCAAAATAACTAGTGTGCTTGTGCCAATATCAACTTGTTTACCACAATTCTGCGTTCGTAATAGAAAACAAATATTTTTCTGGGTTCAAGTTGAATATTATTCGGCTCTTCTTCCATTTTGAGGTTATTTGCGGCTCTTGTCACCGCAAAAGTAAGAGAACACATACTGCTATTAAGATCACCGCCTACCATGTGCTTAGAATGTGATGTTATGTCAAGGAAATTACGTTGTTTTTTTTTAACAAAAATATTCCACATGCATTCATTGTACTAGTGTACCGTCAAGCGGGGTAACTTTGCATCGCTCAGAATCTTTTATATTTTACATAATTTGAGTGAAAAATAAGCAACTCTAATTTACTATTATAAACAGTATATAAGTAAGCAATTCATTTCAAATTTAAATTTATCTACTAGACGACCACAATCTACTAGACGACACGAAAAGTAAACTCACTTCAGACTAGGTCGGAATGTAATTGTCAAGGGGGCGTGTTAGACAGTTTGGACGTATTTTCAATTTTTGAGCCATAACATCTGTTCAAATTGTACTATCAAAATTTTCTCTTCGACAAAGCATAGGATATATTCATAGTAAACTGATTGACATAAATAACAATGGAATCTTTCATTAATTTGTCATGCAGAATCATTACAAGAGAATTCTTGAAAGTTAACCTATAAATCTCTTACAATGATTCTGCGCGACAAATTAATGAGAGATTCCTTTATTGTTTATGTCAAGCAGTTTACCAAGAATATATCCCATGCTTTGTCAAAGAGAAATTTTGTACAATACAATTTGAATAAATGTTATAACTGAAAAACTGAAAATACAGTAAGATTGTCTAACTTTCCCCTTAAGACACCGTGCTAATTAAAAAACAATGTTTCTAAGCCCTCCAGCATAGATAAAAACTGCCTATTTAGACTGCCGTACTTAAAAATGTACTAACCGGATATACGTGAAACTCAGATTGAGAGGTTCACTGGATTTTGCTACAGACTTCCCACTGCCATAATCTAAAATTTTGAAAGTATGTACGTATGTATGCACAAATTCATTTATCTTGAAATGACGTATTTTGAGATATGCTGGTACTGCATTGGGGGTTGCAACATATAAAGTTAGAATGCGATAGCCCCTTCACACCAGCAAACTGCAACCTGCTTCACACTACTGCGCGCGGATAGCATACTGAAGATTTGCGGGCGCTCGGAACGGACCAGTCCATAATTCACAGTCGCAAGACGTAGCGTGACGAGCCAGGGGAATATAAAAAGACGTAACATGTGGAGAGGATAATGGCCGCGGCCCGGCCGCAGCGAAGCGAGTTGTTGAGGCTCGTGTTTCCTACTCGTCTGCAGTAACTTTCAGTTTCTGCTCGCAGGTGATTTATTTGTGGTTTCCGCATTCCTGTGTTCCGAGCGGCCGGCCATCACGAAGATCGTATCTCACTGGGCACGAATCTCACAGTGCGATACAAAACCCACACAAACATCATGAAAACTATGTGTTTTAAGAGGCGTGTGTACCGGTTTCATAATTTCACGTCTGGCGCGTGGGAACGGCGAAGCGAAAAAGCCAAAGTACCACGAACGACGAGAAAATATCGCCTCTGTTTACGGTGCGTCAATCTGGGCTTGAAGCGATGATCATACAATTTTATTTTTGGATAATATTAAGTAACGGCCAACGTATGCATCTCGATTTCCCCCTTATGACAACGGGAACTGTGCAGTAACACACTAGTCTTCTCGAGTACAGATCGTCTCACAAAGTAATACAAGATAATATATTACAGTTAATTAAAAAAAATCAAATTTTCCCGTATTATACGTCGTATCTCTTTAAGAGGGAACAATGGTCACCATGTTCAAATTTTGTATTTTATGCCATAACGTATCTTTTCGGTAAATTTTTGTGACTTTAACCTAACTGTAGAACAGAATGCATATTGATAGAATTTTAGACATCATAAATCTTTGTTGGCCGTTACTGTTGTTTCATATCTAATTGCAGTTAAGAAAGTAATACGAATTTCCTAACTGAAATTTTGCCTGTAACGTCAGTAATGGCACATTTATGATGTCTTAAATTCCACCAACGTTAAAGTTTCATAAATTAACCCAACAGAAAAGTTGTGACACAAAATAGAAATATTCAAGATGGTGACGATCTCTTCCTGTTAAAGTGGCAAATATTTTTGCTATTTTCTGTTCACGATAAAGTGGGTACTGCTGAAATTTTTCTTTCAGTCGTTTTGCATTCTTCTTTACTATTTTTTAGTAAGGAAACTGTCATGAAACTAAAAACCAGTGTAAATGTGCCAACACACTCATAACTTAAAATCTTTGGTCGCGATGAAATATGGTTTTTGGTTATTGTATGTTGGGGAGTTCTCAGATTAATGTGAACACACTATACAGATAACAACTAGACAATTTGACTCTATGTGCCTTGGCGAGGCGCCTTTACTACCTCGTCCTCCACCAGGGCATTATGCTAACCCACAGCGCCCTGGTTAAAACCAGCACCCTTCCAAATAAACTAAAGAAATAAAAGCCTGTTCTCGCCCCCCCCCCCCAGCCACACTCTTACTTCACAACTCTACTAACAACCTGGACCTTCCTACTTTCTCCAATGCCACTTTATTTTTAATGCATGTAACTGCTGAGTGGTTACACTCCTATTCTGTCGAGAGGGTTTTTTACGGTACTATGCCGGTTTTTCCCTCTCTCTTCTTAGATTATGCCTTTGCTATAGGTACACCTAGGGAGGTAGCCATGACCCCAATTGCGACCATGACTGTCCAATCCCTCTGGTCCGCGATGCATGCCTCCTTGCATCAAATTCCTCCCTTGTAGGCGTATGGGGCTCAGTCCTGAGACGCACTTAGTCCCGATCCTCCCCCGGACCTCCGCCATAACACAGTAGTTTATACAGGTCTGGACACTCACCTGTCTACCAATGTATTTTGCTTGACTCCCTTGTTTGGCTGCGGTTCACTAAGTTACCGAGAGTGTTGTGCATCTTTGGCGCTGCAGTCAGGGCGGTCGGACTCAAGCTCAGACCACTTTTTATCCAGTATTTACATTATAAAGTAAACAAAGATTGCTGGAGCCATGCTTGAGGATTGTGAGAGAAGGAAGTATTTCATAAAATGATAAAAAAATACGTTTTGATAAATCGTTGATCTTTGTGGGAGGGAAGTGGGCAGAGTTTGAGCCCTACCGCCCTGACTGCAGCGCCAATAAAGCACAATACTCTCGGTAACTTGGTGAACTGCAGCCAAACAACAAGGGGGTCAAGTTTCCAGGCGAGTGTCCAGACCTCTTCTTCTACGGCCGTGGTCCAGATCCTAGAACAGGAAGCTCAACCACTACCAAACCTCAGCTATAGGTATTTTATGCGCCAGACAGACAACTGCGCAACAAAACATTATTTTTTTATAATGTTACCGAACACTGTTCAACTATCACGCATTACATACGATGACTAGAGATGACGGTATAGCGCTAAAATATTTTGTCATCATACCCTTGAAAACATTGCAGTTTCTATTGACATGTATGATAGGGTGATATACGTCTGACACAACGTAGCTGTTTGCTGACCAATAAGAGGCATCAAATATTACAATAGCGGTATTCTTATTGGCTCAGTCAAATAGGGTAACAGCTTCACGTACAAGCCAAATCAGTAATCTTTTCATAAGCTGAACGTGTGTTGAAATTAAGCAAACAGTCAAGTATTCCCGCGATAAGCCATCATCTCTAATGATAACTTTTTCTATTGTACGAAATTTTTTACAATGTATCATTTTTTAAATAATGGCATACCTATAGGCCTACACTGGAAAAAAATATATTAAGTAATCTGTTTCCCAAAAACACAACAAATTGTACTGATGTTCCTTAAGTTATAAAATAATATTTTTAATTTAAGTATTTTTTTGAAAAATTAAAAAAAAAATTCGACGAGTGAAAACAGAATTTTTGTGACGAACCACATTGCATCTTTTAACGGTTTGAATGTTGTTAAAACGGTCAAATAGACAAAACATGTCTAGATTTTTTGTATATATTTCTGATACGGTAGCCTATCAAACATTAGTTTTATAAAAGGTAACAAACAGCAGGGCATTAAATTCGAATACATTATCAAGGCAATTATAATAAATTTTAGAGTGTATCTTTCGGAAATCAAATGTTAAAACCAAACGTAAGGGATATATTTCTCTATGCGTAGCTTAAAATAATCGTCGACTTAAAAAAAACCCCCGTTCCCGGATAATTATGTCATGGTTCGAGTTTCGTTAAATGTATTAGTTTTTTCGCACTATTCGAAGTTATAATAAACAAAAGATAAACCCATTGACATATTAACCAAGAGGCGAAGTGACCGTGAAGACCCTATACAGGGCGTGTTCCGACACTGCGCATCTCAGTAACGCCAGTGACGTTCCGATACTTCTGCAATCGTGCGTTCCAGAGTAGCACCTTGTGAGAGGCTAGGGGGATTACTCAGACCACTGAACTGATTGGAATACAGGAGGGTAGTGCACAGACATTAGCGCGAGATACAAAACATCTGCCTTCTAAAACAACTTCACTGTTACTCAAATCGCAGTGGTGTAACCTTAGAAGTTATTTACTCCATTTTGTAACGTAGGTCCTCGAAAATATTATTTTGAAATAATCAATAAAATTTTTATTACAATTATTTAGTATTTGTGTGTTTTTTTTTTAAATTATTCGTAGGGTTATCTAATTTCTGAGAAAATATTTCTGCGCCAATTTGTTTCAATGCCGTGCTTGCGTGCGCATGTATATGTTACATGATTACTGGCAGCGTTTCTTTGTGTGGAGGCGTCACTTATTTGACTGTGCCAATCAGAGCAAGGTTACTGCGTCACCACACGTCTGTGATTGGCAGGTGGAACCTCAAGGTCATGATACTTAAAACATCCAATCACTGACCACGAAGTGGCGCTGCAGGTGTGCACTTAAGGCACTGAAATAAAGTTGCGTAAAAATCTTTTCGCGAAAATGAGGGGCCCCTAATCATTGGATAGTTTATTAAACAAAATTGTAGACCGGAAATACTAAAGGAGCTAAGTGCAAAATATATGTTTCCGCGTAAAAGGAAAAAAAAAAAAAAAAAAAAAACAGCGCTGCAAAGGCCTGTGGACGTAAAAGGGCGGCATACTTTAAATGCTCAAAAAATCTGCCAGGAAAATTATTGAGACTTAATTCTTACAGCATTACATTAAAATCAACACCTAGTTCATTTTGACGCCAGAAATTCAATTTGGTCTCTTTCGGCGCTTGGCTTCTTTGGCATTTCCATTCTACAACTATGCTTTATATGAAAATAAGCTTTTAAATAAGTTGAGAAACTATATTCGCAAGCCAAATTTGTATTCAAGTCTGAATTATCTTTAGTTTGCATAATCATCATTGTCAACCGTTCGTAAACTATCAAATCACTAATACGTGTCAAGTACAATAAGTGATCAGCAGAAAAGGAATACTGCGATGGACTCGCAGCCGGGTTGAACGGAAGTCGTAGACATGACTTGTAGCACACCCACACACGGTGTGACTCATAACCTGACCAGAGATGTCGGAGCCCACTGCTTGGTCCTATTTCACAACTGAATTATTCGTCACACGAGCTAAGTGGCCTGCTTTACTTACACCTGCAGCCCGCCCGGCAACACTGTATCACCGGTTGCCTATATCTAACACGACAGGCGTTCCTTTCTGCAACTGGAAATACAAACGGCTGTCCGCTGTCACGTATTTTTTATTTTTAGTTTTACAGTTTCCGACACAGTGATTATTCCTCTAGTATTTTAAACACCAAAAGAAACTAAGCTAGCTGAACCACTGTTTCAATCGAGTTGTGACAGCCAAGTTAACGTAAAAATAAATAAATATCTGATCAGACTACACAACTGGTGCGCTGAAAATTGGTTAAAAATAAATGCAAACAAATGGGATTATATGACTTTAGCAACAACAAAAATTATAAATAAAGTTAATAGGCTTATTGAAATTTACAGGGCCCGGCTCGTTGCCATAAAATCACACTGCAGCGTGTTTGAAGAAAAAGTTTTACACCGAAACTAATACACGTGTATTCACGCCGTTTGTCTACGAAAAGAACACACACTTCAGACGACTGCCCAAGTACTTTCAAGACAACACACGTATTAGAAATCCCCCTTTACGGCACGTCAAAATGGGTTAAAACGGGGTTTTCAGGCTGCTATAGCGGAAAATATACTAGCCGAATACATGTGAAACCACTTAAGGGTAGTGCATTGGACTTTAGTAACGTGATTTCGTAAATAAAACAATATGGTCACCACTTAAAGTCCCATAGGAAATTTGTTTTTTCGCGAAGACTGCACGCCTTAAGCATAGAGGCGACGCACCGTTGTATGGCCCATACGACGTCGCCCTTAGCACCATACCTCACTCACACAAACACATGTGCCACGAGGCGGGCCCCTTAATAACTGTCTCATCTCGTCCTGCCAACATTATCGAAACTGGGGCGTAACGTTTGACCAAAACTTCACATGGCAAAAACCTAATATGGACGGCATTAAGCAGAAAGGAACCAACCTACAAAATAACATATTTTGAGATAATCATGTCACGTAGAAGGAGAAGGTTCGGAGAATGGCCTAGAAAAAGAACAAGTACTAAATCACAAAATTTGACGAAAAATGAGAGTCCAAAAAAATTTGTACGGGTTTTAGATACACACAGAAAACTTTGATCTTGAATATCTCAGTTCTAGCTAACTGTGGGTGGGTTCTGCTTAATGCCGCCCATATATCGTCTTGCCAACCGTTTGGCTACTACAGACTCAGACATCTCTATAAATATTAACACATCCTATCATCAGACATCAGACTAAAAATTAGTGACTCACTGGTACTGTCACCCTTCAATTATTGTGCAGGACTATTTGTTGCTCTAGACAAGAAACAACAGCATAGAATTCAAAAGCTTCGGAATGCGTGTGTAGGATACGTCTACAATCCAACGAAAAAAACAGCACATTAGCGAGTCATTAGCAACAACGCACTGGCTGAATATGCACAACAGGTGCCAGTTTCACTTTATCACTCAACTAAAATTATTCAGCGTTTTAAACTGCCAAATTATCTGTACACAAAATTTTAGTAACAATCATTTAAACACAAGTATAATAGGAGACAAAAAATTATCTCCAGATACCTAAACACCACAGTACCTCCTTCTAAAAGTCCTTTAGCTGCCAGGCAAGCCGTTTTTGAAATCACATGGTGATAAACTTACAGAAGTGTACTTCAATAGAAATATTTAAAACACGGTACCGCGCACTGCTACACAAACAGCAAGCGTCTAATAATTACCTGCAATAACTGTGACCACACACCACATTCAACTGTGGACCTTCCCAGCATCATAAATAATTTTTTTAATATTTCTCATTACTTAATTTAAATATGTTATGTATTTTAAAGCAATATACGTAGATTATAATATATTCACAGTTCTAGAATGATAACTAAATGACTTAACTTTAATTTATATTATAACGATCCCATACAATAATAAAATAATCTTCAATATCAGCATTGCATATTACTTTTCTTGTGCAGTAATATATATTATCAAGTGTTTTTGTAACTTTTATAGCGTTATAATACAGTGCCATATCTTGAGTGCATGTAAACAAACACGGCAAATTGTAAATCGGCCTATAGATAAACTCTGCGCGTGCGTAAATAAATAAATACAGTGCTTTAAAGACTGAAACATTCAAATTGCTTCTGTGGCCGTATTCGGACAAGTCAGGTGTTTTAAATAAAACTGAAATACTTATATTGTGTTAAATAAAAGCATAAACAATATCGCAGCTAACATTATTTTTTTTTATTTAATGTTCACAGTTAACATTTTTCGTGAAGATGAAGAAATATATTTAATTAGTGGATTCTAAATAACTTATTTATAAGATTGCGGTAAAAACATGCGATTTCGTTGTTCAATAGAATTAGTAAATTTAAATATTGTACTGCATAATACTACGTAGACTCTTTTCTATCTCTAATTAGCACTAGACCATACATACATTTTCGCAGCAAAAATCTTGTCACTTTTAGACGACATAGAGCGAAAATTATGTACAAGTTAACTATCGCTTTAAAATCTCCAATACAAATTGAGCATTAGCACAAATACACTGCTGAGGTCAGTACGAAATAATACTGATGTCACTACGCCAAATGTTCTGTGACGAAAAAATTATTTACTTAAAATGGAACATTTTAGTTAATGATGGACAAGGAAAATACGATGACACTCGAATATTTCTAGGTGAAATATAAAATAAATCCAAGTACGATGACATTGGATAACAAGCACGCCATGCCGCTGACCAGCATCGTTCCGGCACGATCCCTTCATGCGACAATCCGGGGACCGACAACTCCGAGGATCGAACTCGGATCACCTTGGCGGGAGGCCAATTGACTGACAATTTTTTTAGGTAGGCACACAGTATATTTTTGCGTACTAAAAATAAGTAAAAACACAAATAATAATACGTACTAAATGGTACGTGAAACACAAAAAGTGTTTATTGCAGTTTTCAGGAATGTTGACAGTCAATATGGAGGAAAGAAAGAGCAAATATTAAGTAATAGTTTTTCTCAGCTTTGTGAGTAGCATGTCGCTAATATGGTGAATTTCGATGATGACGTAATTTTAATACTTGGTTTATTTCCATATTTTAGAATGTTTCTTAACGGCAAAATATTTACACGTTGAGATGGCAACAAACTGTAATCTAGGATTTTTTTCTCTCTTAAGTTCATTTTCAAATTCCAACAAAAGTCGATAAGTGTATTCAGCAATTAATTTATGGCCGAAGTTCGGATGGATGGTTTACAGTTTGCTGACAGTAAAAAACGTATGTAAGTTTCAGAAAACCACAGACCGCAGCGGCCGCATTGCTTGAAGTGCACATAGAAACACGTACGCTACAGCTGTATAGCTCCATCACGTAACTCTGACATATGGCAACTCGTACGTCAGTGCTGAGGGTATATCAGCATGCAAGGAAGAGGAGAATGTATGCACTCACCTGGCATGGCTGAGGCCGTACGCAACACAGCCACCCAGAAGATGCAGGCTGCAACGAACACTCCACTGCGGCCTCGCTCCATTCTCGCCATCTGCAACCAGAACAAACACAAACAAGCTTAGCGCGAGCCAGCGGTCCGTATCACCGGAGAGCAACACTTTCTCAGTTCAAACATGTACGCAATATACACTGTCAAAACATATTCGTCAATTTACAACAACGCGGGTATAGGAAAGGTAAAAACAAGTACGATAAAATTGTTTACAGGCTGTTCACAATGAACGGAGCACTCAGCAGAACTTGTAATTAATTAAAAATTTGTTTTATTGGGCCAATATATGTTAACTTTTGAGAGCGTTGAAACGTTTATACTGGTTTTCAGTTACATGGAAGTTTTCATATTAAAAATAGGTCAGATAACTGCAAAACGGCTGAAAGAAAACTTCACTTTACCGTGAACGGCCTATACCATTCATCCATGACAGTGTATCTAAACATTTAAAGAAAACAGATAAATGTATATAGACTTTACTAGACTTGTATAGCAACTTCGCTCTTTTTTCAACATAAGTATGTTAAGGGCCCCATATTGTGCATTGGACTAAAACTTCCAATTACGTTTAAGAAGTTTTTGTACGGTGTATTTTAGGGCCAGCGTTCTTTGGGGAACAGAAGTTTGATCCAGTTTGTTTCAGTGCCTTACGTGCATGTATGCAACACTGCTTTATGGTTATTGGTAGAATGTGTTAGTGCAAAGGCGTCGCTCGTTTGACTGTACCAATCAGAACAGTGTTACAGCCACACCACACGCCTGTGAGTCGCTGGTACCACCCTGAGACTCTGAGTTTGAAAAAAAAAATTCACTCATCTCCATTAATCAACGCTGCAGGTCCGAACATAAGGCATTGTAACAAATTGTTGCAATATTAATACCACCAAAAATCACTGGTCCTGTGTATTTTATTGTATTCCCACGAAATAATTTATTTGGAAACTAGTAACCATGTATGTAAAAGTAATAACAAAGCTGGGGAAATTGTTTAAAACGTAGCAGTGAAATATACAAAGGTAATATCGTGTATTTACAGTATATGCCGTTTATTAAAAAGAGAACACATTTCAAGGCCCTCCCAAAATTTTGAACTGTAGCTGAAGATCTGGACACAATGGAAAAGCATTTTAACCTTTAAAAAAACTTAATTTTAGCAACACTTTTCTACGTGCTAGATTAACGAAAATAACGTTTTATAGAATTTTTAAAAAAATTTCTGGATACGTAACTTTACCGTAACCATAAAAAAAATCACAGAAACCTACACTGGACTTTACCACAAATAAAATAACAGGGTCATAGCTTGAAGTCCCGTTGAAAAACAAATTACACGAAAACATTTCACTCTAATACTCCACGTCTAGAGGCGATGAGGTGTTTGACGGACGTGTTATAATCTACTTATCGCCTTCCTCGTTTCCATGCCAAAAAAAAAAATAGCGTCTATTAACTCTTCAGTCAGACACCCATATCTTGTAGCACAAATTTCGCGTTGATTAATTTTTTTTTTACAAATATCGCTAAAACTATTAATCCTACGACAAAATGCTTGAACTTTCTCGATAACAAAAATGTTGTTTGCAACACATTTCTACATGTTGAATTAACGGGAATAATGTTACATAGGATGCTGATTTTTTTTTTTTTTCCAGAATACGTAAATTTGAACAACCAACTCACGCTATCTTTGCAGCAAAGCACTCCTGTATTTTGTAATAAGAACTGGTGTTAATTTTTTTTCAGCAAATATATGTAAACTAAGCATCCCACGTTGTGTTAAAAGGCGAGAGACACGAGCGCAGAGACAAGCCAGAGTAAGGCAGACCTCAGGAGGTAGAGCTGGAAGGAGTGGCAAGTCCTTGGTATTTGGCGAGAGGCGGCGGGTTAACTGTAGCGGGAGTCGTGACGTCACGTGGTATATAATGGCAGCGGGTGTGACGCCGCCGACCACACACACTCGCTAGACACCAAAGGAAAGGTTGGTGTCTAGAGAGTGCCTGGTGCTGCTAGTTGGGCTTCTAGAAGCTCCTGATCGGCCAGGCCTACCCTCGAGGAGGGTAGGAAGTAACTAGCAGTAGGCAGGCGAGGCAGGAAAAAAGAACACTTTGAACTAATACACACACACACACACAATGGAACAGATGGAGGCACAATCCTCGTCCATTAAGCGAACAAGAGACGAGGAAGACCAAACACAAATACACACAAAAAAGAAAACAGAAAACAACACGAATGGTTACACAACAGTAACAGGGAAAGGGGCGGGGAAACCAAAGGCCCCACAACATCCAAACCCCCTGGAGACATCCAACAGAT
>PNEQ01024621.1:30152-53400 GCA_003012365.1 Medauroidea extradentata | reverse complement strand
GAGGTCGTTTGCAATTGATGTTGTTTCACTAATGCTGTATTCAAATAAGAAAATACACGGGACTACATGCAGTTATTCGCTACCAACCATACAAACAATAATGTAACTGTTGTTAATGTTGGCTTATATGCAGTAACGGCTAGTGATTTTTTTCAAAGGTTAAATCTTTAGTGTTCACTTTATTCCGAATGGCCTATAGTAGCGAAATACGTATTATTCGCATAATTTAGACACGTCATGTCTAACTAGAACATTATATATGACTGGAGCTTCAGGTAGGCTATATACTGCGCGGCTCAGCGCTCAGTCACAGAATGAATGATCTATCAGAAGCGAGATAAAGCATCTTTACGTGACGGAAAATTACATGTTGTATGAGATTTGTCAAGTTGTTGTAAAACATTAATTTTGTTTTACACTGGAGAGGAGAGTTATAAGGTTAAATAAATAACTGAGTAAAGGTGGTTCTACAAGTTTATATAAAGTTGATGATTATAAAACCTACATGATAGTTCGGAGGGGAGCGATGTTAACAGAGTGAATTATATTTAAATTGAACTACAGTGGATTACCTATAAACCTAATCGGAGCTGACGTTCCCACCTTGTTCATGATGCAGAAGGCTGTGTGGTTGTAGTCGAATAGCGGCACGTCTAGGGACTCGAACCAGCGACCCTCTCTCTGGCACGGCGAGTGGTAGGCGGCCCATCTTGTCTTCTACGTGATCATAATGAGACAGCCACTAGTGTAAAGCAAAATAATGTTTTACAACATTGGTGGAAGTGCCGGGTAGGGAAATTAACTTAACTCATTAATTGGGGGATGGTGGCTTGGCAGCAAGGGGCGCGAGAGACGTAAAAGGTATAATTAGATCAAAGTGAACTCTCATGCTAAAATTTCAAAACTATGCTCTTCACAAACATTTCTCACATATTTTCTCGTAGGAAGTTCTCTTCTTGCTGAAGACTGGTTGATGGCCTCTGTGTGCTTTTAACAGTCATACGTTTAGGAAAAATACCAACATATAGTTTTTAATCAAGGTGAAGCGTCCTCGTCGGCTGCGTGTGATCAAGACAGGTCACAGGTTGTTCCCCAGGAGGTTGTTATTACAGATCATGGGTGTTCTACCCAGTAGTGTGTGTTCTGTGACACATGGCCCGCTATGATACTGTCCACACTATAATGTTGTTTCTAGGAAGCTGGAGTAGTACAGAAACAAACACGAACATACAGTATTTTCTAAAGCTCAAGATGCCAGTGTACACAAGTACAAGAACAACATAGCCTTACTATTCCCAGTTACCGTCGTCCTGTTAGCAGGGACTCCTGATTTTTGCTCCAATATTTCCCCACCAAGTTGTTTCACTGTCTTTGTTCCACCTCTGCAGTTTTGCTTCTTTGTTATTAGCAGAGTGTCTTTGTGTAAAGACGTTTCTCATTTGACCCTACCAGTCATAATAACGTTACTGAGAATAACACACACTGTGATTTGCAGTAAATCGTTAAGACACGTGATATAATTAAATTCAGCCAATCACTGACCAGGAAGCAGAGTCGCAGATGTGTACAAGAGGCACTGAAGCAAACTGATGCTAAAATATTTTCATCAAAATCAGGGGTCCCTTCTTATCAATCACGAAACAGACGCCCTTCCCCTTAGTGTGTATATATATATATATATATATATATATATATATATATATATATATATATATATATATATATAGTCAAAAGCTCCTCTACCTATATAACTTTCAAAATAAGACTCAAATCCAGGATTAACCTCTTCAAATCGAAAGTATCTCATGGTGAATTGACTACAAAGTTGACGTTCCAATCTGAACATTGATAATGAACTTCTAGTGTGTATATTTATCTATTTTAACTTTGTTTTTAGAAAAAAATCGGCGAAAAAGGTCTGAGGCAACAATAAAGGCAAAACGTGAAAATTGAGATAAATAGAGCCAGCGATTTTGATTGAAAAGAATATTGCAACAATTTGCTTAAATATGTTACGCGCACATCTGTAGCTCTGCCACATGGTCAGCGATTGGATGTTTTTGACTGAGCGTCTCGGGGTTCTACCCGCAAAACTCAGAAGTATGTTGTCGCAGTAACTTTGTTTTGTTTAGCGCAGTCAAATGAGCAGTGCCTCTGCACTAGTGCATCTGCCAATAACCGTGAAGCAGAGCTGAAAAATGCATGTAAGCAGTGTTTCTTTCAGACAATTTGTTCCGGGAGGGCACATGAGTAGTTCGGGGTGTCGTAGCCAGAATTTTTGTTGTGTGAGGGGTGAGGGTGTCCGCGAGCTTTGGCAAATTAGTCCATAAACTAACACCGACCCCCCCCCCTCTTAATAAAGTGGGAGGTGTGTCCTCCCCCGGGAAAAATCCAGTTGCAAAAGGAAAGGGAAATTATCAGTAACCTATCGACCTTCCCCGGCCTCATCCCTGGAGGGGAGAGGGAAGGCATGGGTTGTTCTTGGCAATGTACAAGGGGGGAAAGAGACACATTGTTGAGAAAATTGGGAAGTATACTGCGTAAAAATTTCCAAGGGGCAGTTGGTAGATCATCTCGTAATTATGTTAATAGAATAATTTTTAAGTTTAAACAGTGCTATATATCTTCTTATATTAATTATTTTTGCAATATGTCTAATGTTCCTGATCCTCAAATTGTTTGGAAACTAGGGTATGTTCATAGCCGAGTTTATATTGAAACTCAATAAGTTTCTCAAAATACTTGCGTGACTAAATATCCAAATACATATTTTAGATAGTTGTCAATGAAAGGAAACTGCAGTTATCTGTATATTCAAACACTATTATATATATATATATATATATATATATATATATATATATATATATATATATATATATATATATACACACACACACACACACATATAGCTGCAAATAACGCAGCCCTATACAGTAAAATGTATTAAAAATTTGTTACAACCAAGAATTTAAGAAATAACATATTTGAAGCCTCTAAAGTTATACGAAGTTCGTGTAAGGCATTACAGTTGCATGAATTACAGATTAATTATTATGAACGCATATCATTGCAAGACTATGGCGTCCCGGAAGACTTAACAGTGGACAAAGGAAATAATAATCCAAATAAACACACAAACAAAAGAAAAAAAGAAACAAGCGGCAGATAATCCTAGCTTGTTTTTTTTTTTTTGTGATTTTATTTAATATTGTTTCTTTTCCTCTGTAAATCTCCTGGGACGCCATCCTAGCCTTGCAGCGGCGTGAGTCCATAATAATTAAGCTTTAATTAATTATTCACTCCCATTGCAAGATTCTGAGCTCATTACAATTACAATTTACAAACAATGGAATAAACCAGCCGCGTCACCACAGATTTTTACTTGCGGGAATCGTGCCTCACGATGTGGCTGGTCGGTGGGTTTTCTCGGATATCTCTCGTCTCCCTCACCCTTGCATTCCAGCGCTGCTTCATACGTTTCTCACCCTCCATTGGCTTTCAAGATCATACTGTTAAGAGCTGCCAAAATATCACCGTCTTCTGTTGTGATTGGCTATACATTTAATTCAGGGTCGCGACAACCTTTATAGCAACCGCCATTGAAAGGCAGCGTGAGAATAAACAAACACTTTGACATTCAGAAGTAACGGCACAAACATTCGCCTTAATTGGGTAAGCCAGCCCTTGAACAATAAAAATTAACGGCACATACACTTTAATATGTGTAAATCAGTACTTAACCACAACATTAACCCAGAAACGTGCAATGATCAGTTACGGAAATTAAGGTTAAAATAACTATACTTGTCTAGAAAATGAATCACAAACTTCTTAACCAATAAATAACAAAAGCGATTATTTGTCCGCCCTTTTCACTCTTTCCGTATCCTCCCCCTTTACAAATCGGCATTAAGGGTGATCTGGTGCGATAAAATCATAACTTTATATTTTTACGAAATATTGTTAGTTTTATAGATGATACTTGTGAGTATAGTTTACTCTTACGAAACAATTTTAACTCGCATAGTTTTCTCATAACGGTGCGTCGAACTCAATATTGGCGTGTTCTGCTGCCATGCAAATAGTGAAAACCAATTGACTTACGTAAGTGAAATAATTCACAGTGAAATAACATATAACGAGCTACGTAGTAAAGCATTTTTAAAAATTCCCATGAACTATTTTTGTATTTTAAAAAGTTTCTGAATTTTCAACTTTTTCCCTGTACTTTTGCGATTTTTTTTTAAATTCAAAATATTACATTATGGTAATTTTAATCCTTTATTGCATAGTTAATGGGATGTAATAACACAGTGAATTAATTAGTTTGTGTAGATTAGTTGGTTTTCACTATTTGCATGGCAGCAGAACCAGCAAATTTTGACTTTGTCGCACCGTTATAAGAAAACTATGAGAGCTAAAATTGTTTTGTAAGAGTAAAATGTACTCACAAGTATCGTCTACAAAACTAGAGATATTTCATAAAAATATAAAATTATGATTTTATCACGCTTGAACACCCTTAATCGTTGCGCTGGATATTTAACTTTTACCTCTCTTTCACAATAGCTTCGTCACTTACATAAAGCTGTTTCTGTGAAGAAGAGAATACACAAGACAAATTGGCTCCGGACTTACTAAAAGGACGGGGGGGTTATATACCTCCCTCTCTCCGAAGAGGTGCCTGAAATAAACACTGCATGTACGATATTGTAACAAACTGCGACATACTTCTTTTCACCACAAGTCACTATAGCTGTCATATATGAACATGTATTGCCTGCAGTATATAGCAAGTAAGACAGTAGTAAAATAAAATGTTCTCGTATTTACTTTTGTTGTAACAAGTATCCGTGACGTTATTCGAGATAAATTTCCGTAAATAGAGCCACGATTTTGAGGTAAAAATATTTTTGGAACATTTGATTTCTGTGCCTTACATGCACATCTGTAGCTCTGCTTCGTACGCACTGATTGGTCGTTTTAACTCTCATTTGTCTTGGGTTTATACTGGCACGTCACATACGTGTGGTGCCACAGTAACCGTTGTCTGATTGGTGCAGTCAAATGAGAGAAGTGCCAGTACAGATACGCACTGCCAATAACTATGAAGTACAGCTGACGATGTGCACGTAAGACATTGAAACAAACTGGGACAAATGTATTTCCGCAACAAACTATTGGTTCCCATATACATAACTGCCTGCATGGAGGCCCATTCAACACGTCTCGTGGGAGCGAACGTTGTACGGAACATGGTTAGAGATGATGGTTAGAAGTACGTAAATTTCGCAGCTACAGTCCAGGTCAGATTGAACGTCAATTATTAGGACCCGGTAGTTTTCGCGAAAATATTTTTGCAGCACTTTGTTTCAGTGTCTTACGTGCGCACCTGCATCTCTGTATTGTGGTCGGTGATTGGATGCCTTAACATACTACGTCTGAAGGTTAAATCCACAAATCACAGACGTGTTGTGCCACAGTTATTACTGTGCTGATTGGCACAGTCAAATGAATAATGACTATGCACAAAAACACTCTGCCAATAATCATGAAGTTGAACTGCAGGTGTGCACGTAAGAAGCTGAAACAAAGTGGGGCAAAAATTTTTTCGCGAAAACTACTGGGCCCTATCAATTATGTATACTTCATTGTCATGTCTGTAACATGCTGGCGGCTGTTACGAAACGCGTTTGACTACTGCAAGCCAGTAGTAAATAAGGAAATAATGCGAAGTGCTATCGCTTGCTACCTGCTTGTACGGTCATAAGCCAATAGATAATCGATTGTGGCCAGTAGGTGTATAGGACTGACTAGTCTAGGCTGCTGCCAGATGAACCCGCGAAATTGACGTACCTCTAATAATGGTTTACCGCGGGGAAACTTGACTGTTTGCTCTGTTTCAACACACGTTCAGCTTACCAGGAGAATACTGGCTTTAGCTTGAACTTGGAGCTGTTACCACTTTTGACTGAGCCAATAATAATACAGCTATCGTAATATTTGATGCACGTTATTGGTCTGCAGACAGCTATATTGTGTCAGAAGGCATATCACCGAATCATATTATGTTGCAAGAAACTACAACAGCGTTTTCAAGAGTATGTTTGGCACAATATATTTTCGCGATATACCATCATCTCTAAACATGGCATCTGTATAGCGGCAGAGACGTGTCTGAGACGCTAGCAGCGGTGGATGAGGCTCAGTCAAGACTCCCACGCACAGAGCCACACCTCAACCACACACATCCCCGCCGAGTACCGGGAAAATACACGATCATAGCGAGTGTGGTCAGGCTGGATACGGAATTTCCCTGTGACCTGTGGTAGCAACTATCTGACACACGTAACGATACGTTATCCTCCAAGCTGTTATTCCCCTATCTTCGTACATAAATAGTTATTATTTGTTGAACTTTACCTATTCAGTTATAACTATAAGGGAACACCTGATTATCGCGAAAATATTTTCTCATCAGCTTATTTCACTGTTTTAGGTGCATATCTACAGTTCTGTTTAATTTGTCTGTACTCGGATATTTTGAACTCTTAGCTTCTTAGAATATCATCCGCAAATAACTTGTGTGTGGTGTTACAGTGTTCTTATTTTGATTCGCAAATTGAAAAGACAGACCTCTCTGCACAAACACAAGCTGCCAATAGAGCAGAGATGCAGATGTGCACGGTAGACATTTAAACAAGCCGGTGTAAGAATATTTTCCCGGAACATTGACAGTCCCCGTAAGTAGCGCCACGAGTTTGGCACGACAAGGTTTTTGCGGCATTTCGTTTCAATGCGTTATATCATAACCGTCTTTAGTAGAAGGCCACGGCGTTAGATCTGGCAACCCTGCACACGAGGGTCATTTTAACACTTCTTTTACTTCTCCAAGGGCAATGACTGTGCCTGATTCGTTATTTTGCCCTACATACCGGCGAATCAGGAGAAGCTATTGCAGTTGGCGAGACAAAAAAAGTGTTAAAATGACATTTCCTAGCAGGGTTGTCAGATCTTAGGCCTTTTACTAAAGATGGCTATGGTTGTATTCATATCGACAGTTCTGCTTTATTGTTATGGCAGCCATGTCTTTCTACAAACACGTCTCTTATTTGACTACGTCTCTCAATTGACTGCAGCGATCAGGCTACATACGTCTGTGATTTGTCAGTTGAACCCCGAGACAAGTGAGAGTTGAAACCATGAAGCAGATCTGCAAATGTGCATGTAACACACTGAAATCCTTTTCGCTTGTAATTCGTGGTTCTACTAGACCTCAACAAATGTTCTGGTACAAGCCAGAATTCAGGCAAATGGTAATTTCGTGTCACATTCGAACTGACCCTTTTATAAAAGACCTCCTGCAGTGCACTGAGCCAATTACAATGATGCAACTAAGTGCACTCCTGATCATGGGGCATTACTGTGTCAGCGTGCAGCCAATCGGCAGCGGGTGTCTTCTTGTGTATACCGATGTTCTCAAGAGGCTATTTTACAGGCCAGTGAACATGCGAATTTCTCCAGTCTCTAGACTCTACCCATAAGTAAGGCCATGCAAAATTCGCGTTAATTTCTGCCCGTAAACTAGATTACAATCGGCTGTAGGTTCATTTGACGTCTCTTGTAGGCCGATGATGTCGCTGCTAGTCGCGGGAAACGCTTCTGGCCAATTATGAAAAGTTCCTTGTATACTGACAATCTCCTATAAAGCCATTACACACGTAAGTTACCTAACATAGAGGCTTGTGGGTACCTAACGTAATAACATATTGTATGGGACACCCTATTTTCGTGAAAACTTTGCTGCACCACTGTGTTTCAATTCTTTATGTTCACCTCTGCAATTATGCTTCATGGTTATTGTCCACACATATATATGCAAAGGGACGTTTTTTATTTGCCTGCCAATCATAAGAAGGTTACTGCGACTCCACACGTCTGTGATTTTCTGGTAGAACCCCGAGCGCATGAGTGTTAATAACACCCAATTACTGACCATAATGCACGAGACATTGAAACAAGCGGGTGCAAAATTCTTTTCGCGAAAGTTGTGTCCCTACCATCAGTTAGTAGACACCGGAAAAGTGTTCGTGTTCACTGATCTATAGTCTAGCCTCCGTGAATATCTGAGTTCTCGAGCAGATGTCAGCTGTTTGTAGGCTGCATGCTGACAAAGTTATAGCACATTATCAGGAACCCTTGTTTTTCGCGGAAATAAAAATTTTCCCCAGTTTGTTTCGGTGCCTTACGAGCACATCTGCAGCTCTGCTTCGTGGTCAGTAATTGGATGTTTTAACTCTCACGAGTCTTGGGATTCTACCGGAATATCACAGACGTGTGGTGTTGCAGTAACGTTATTGTAATTGGCTCAGTCAAATAGGATACGGCTCTTCACCTAGACACGCTGCCAATAACCATGATGTAGAATTGCAGATGTGCAAGTTAGGCATTGAAACAAACTGGGGCAAAATTCTTTTCGCGAAAAACAGGGCCCCTACACATTATTTGACTTGAATTTTGTTGTTTCTTTGTGTACCTCGTCCTTAAGACTCTGGACCAACAGCGAACATCCATGCTAATACCCACGGAGTCCCGCGCTACCACAGAATATTTAGGAATACAGAAGTGAAATACCCAGTAGGATGACAAACTCAGTCACACACGCCAGCGAGATGGCTTCGCTGGCCAGCAACAGGGTGGAAACTCCTACCGCCAATCAGCGTAAGGTAGTTACCCTGTTAGCCGGCAGCCAGACCAATAGGAAACCTGCCGTAACATGCAGGAGTCAAACAAATACGGGGCTGGTATCAACCACGGGGGTAGCTTAAGGTCTGAATGACGGCGAGGGGAGTGAGCCAAGAGGGGGGAGAGGCACACCAAATTAGCCAGCCACCATGCTGCTTTAACCTCAACAGTACGCATCAGACTGGTATTTTTAATGGTAAATTAATGTATTATGTTCTTTAATTAATGTTTTAGGTTGAAAACTCTATATTTTAGCTCTGTTTACACACCTCCTAACTAATATTTCCTCAATTGTTTAATTAGTCGGCCATATTGATACCAGCCACGTCAAGCGTTTGTTTGGTTACACTCCCGGCGACATGCTCCATCTGGACCCTTCTGACATCTTTGGTACCAACGGCCTCGGGCAGCCAATAAGCGGCCAAGTTCGCCCGTATCAAACGAGCCGCCGCGTCATTTCACGTCTGTATTATATTTAATCTTTGGCGCTACCTTGTCGGAGATACAACTGTAGGTCATGTAGCAAGTTACGGATAACAGAGTTTTAACATAACTATGAAGTCCAGCCGGCAGGTCGTTGAACATGCGTCGTATCCGGGTCTCTGCCAATAATTCACCGAGTGCACTAGCATCTGACTCTACAGACACTTTCTTCCCCACAATAAAAATTTCCTTGTAAAAAAGAAAATAAACTTTGTTAAATGTGATTTGCTGCGACCCACATTTTCCGCAAAGAAACTTTTTGTATTCAGTAAACATTGATGGTAACGAAAAATTTAGTTCCTTTTAAAACAGTTTCATGGTAATATTTATGGTTAAGAGTGCGTGGTAGATAAATAACCGCTGAAAGCATCCGTTGACTTCTACGCTTTTTTCGAAGCCAATACGGATAAAATACTCAATGACAATCCTAGATAACGGTATTTGCCAACTTTATGAGCAAATATTTATCTAGAATGACTAATTCGTTACGCGTGATCTCTTGCGCCGCAGTTAAATGCACGAGGTTCCGGCATCAGAAGTTCGTAACACTGGAAACAATTTAGTTTATAACGTTGACTAAAACTATTGTCTAGGATTGTTATTGTTTAATTTTCGCTAATTGGCTTCAAGAAACCTACAGTTATAGATTAATGCTTTTAGCGTTGATATGTACCACGCTCTCTTAAGTTCGGGGTCGTTATTTTAAGACGATCTGTTTGACCAAAAAATTAAACCCGTTTATAACTAACAAAGTTTGTTCTCAAAGAAAATTTTAAAGATAGAATTGAATGTGATCAAATGTACACTTTTTAGGGTGCTCTTCGCTCTAAATCAAGGCTCCTGTACCACAAGCAAGTTCTTCAATGGTTACAATTAGGTCGCACTTTATTTAGACACTTATTTGCGAACTTTGAGCAAACAACAAATCTCAGCGTACCTAGTTTGGAGTGAAACGGGCAGCTTGCAATGACAGAAGCCAATGAATGTACAGCTGATGCTTATTATTACAGTGCTTAACAGTGGCTCTATTTAGAAACGTAAGTATGGCAAGTGTCTAGTTCTGTGTGTGGGTGAGGTTAATTCTACTGCAGGTTGGAAAGAAAATGTAGTTTTGTTATGGGAGAGTTTGGCATAGGGAAAAATTCTGCCACTGGTTTCGCTGCTATCGCTAGCGTAGGCCTACCTAATAATATCATGGAGGTAATAGTCTATGGAGTGGAAGCGTTTGAGCAAATGTGAAGCATCCAGCAGACGACGTAGTAGTGGCAAAAACGTAGACACCTAACAATGAGTTGAATTGAACTGTTTTAGTTTTTATTTAAATACACAATTATGGTGAAAGCTTGTGCAGCTTTCGGCTGCACTTACAGATTCGGCAGTTGCGGAGGATTAACTTTTCACATGTGAGAAACTTTTGTATACTTTCATCAAGTTTATAATGTATATTATATACATATAGTACGAGGTAACGTGTCATATCCTTAAGATTTGAAAACTGTGCTGTCCTGCCTGGTACTGTCCTTTATTACTGATTATAGTGGTTACGTAAAACAATAATTTCATGCTCATACGTTTTTAGTGCGAACAGTCGTACAGCGTTACATTGCATTGCTATTCTGCTGTTCTTATGCCACCCACAACATGGCGACTTACGTAAACAAGCGCTATGCGCATGCGCAGTTCGAAGATGTTCATGTTTCACATGACTACCCTGGTGATGTACGGCGGATGCCACTTTATCCATTGTTACCACCATGAATAATATACGAAAACGTAGTATAATTAATTTTAACTAGGCGTGGTAAAGAGACAAGTAATTTAATTTACTTTTAAAATGAACTGAACCAATTTCGGCTTTCAAATTATACTCTTCATGTAACTTAATATTCAGGGAAGCTCTGTGATTGGTCAGTTTACACCTCTTACCAATGCCAGCATTCAAGCGGCAGAAATTTTCCCTGTACCAACCTTTTAACATTGATATTTCCAACCTGCAGTAGAATTAACATTAGTGTGGGTGAAAAACTTGCTATTAGTTTACGAAGCTTTTGACATTGCACAATTATGGACATATGCACCACACACTGAAACAACTGCTGCAACTGTTAAGAACTTGCTCTTTAGTTTTGTAGTGGTTTCGAAAAAAAATTTTTAACACGAATTAATACGTATATCAAAAATTCATTCTTGCAGTTTTAACACTTATATATCATCGTTTGTATCTGAATTTTTCTGTTGCAATACACTAAACGGATTTTTAGATTTTTCCCCTGAAATATAACATATTTTGTTGTCAAAATAAGCCAAAATGAAGCAAAATTATTATTTGCTAGCAAACGGTACATAATTAATAAAATGCTCTGGCAAAATTGTGTATCATATGGCTACATGCAGTCTCAAATTTTTTCAAAGCATTTGGTTAAAAAATCTTGAGTTATTTGCAATTGTTTGAAATAAATGAAAGATCATGGCCTTAAGGCTGTTCTAAGGCGTTTTCAGATCGACATGTCAGTAATTTCAATTTGATAGGTCAAAAGTGGCTGGCATACCTTCCACGAACGCGTGGAATGCATCACAGAATGCGTGAACTTGCTATATTAGCCACTGCGCTTCAGAATATCTCACACTCGCCTCTGGGCGCTGTTGAAGGTGGGGTTTATGTTGCTCTCCCCTCCAAGCGATGACAGCGCTCAGCGTATTGGAACAGCAGTGGTGATAAACTTTGGTACTACTGTAGTCTCTACAGCCGTGTTGTCTGTCCTCAGTTGTCACATGGCGAGAGCGAGGGTGGGAGTAAAGGTAAGGGCCATCACGTATAATTTCTTTCGCATTTGCTTTTATAACAATATAAACATTAAACTTTCTCCAATGACAACCTAACATACGATCTTCCACTTTGAACCATGTTTCTAAACTTGGCAGGATTTCTTCGAATGTGTTCCCTTCAACTGATGCGTGATCTCGGTTTCAGACGTGCAGCAAAAACGTGGAATAATTAATGAAGTGAGCAAACAGACAATCGTGACTGGTTTATTTTCGGAGGTTGCTGAGACTGCGGGAAGATTCCAAACTTTTATAATGGGTATTTGCGGTATGCGTACCTTAACAATACACACCTGGGCTGTGTAATCGCAGACTCTTTGCGTTTGAATACCGTGCCTAGGTAGGTACAACAAAAATTAGCTTATTATGTAGGCTTTTTAAAAAGCAAGTAGGGACAATGATAAAACACTGCACTCGCATTCATGATGTCCCAGATTCGATTGCCATACTGATTTATGTTTTCCATGGTTTTACGAAATTACTCCATGGTAATACTTAGGTGATTCTTTAACACTTTATACAGATTATACTCGTTCAAGTACGATAAATTTCAAAATAGAATAATCTTCGCCAGCACTGTCCAATATCAGAGTAGCAGGGATCCTTACTCCTTACATACATAAATCACTCCTTCCTGAGTAATGTTTATTAACTGATATTGGCTAATATTTCAAACCTGGTTGGGGCTTAACCCTTGGGTCGTTATTGACCAGGTACCAATGATTTTCGCGAAAATATTTCTGCGTCAGCTTGTTTCAATGCCTTACATGCACATCTGAAGTTTTGTTATTGACATTAGGCTGTACCAACCACAATAAGGTTATTGCGATATCAAGTGCAATAAAATCATAATTTTATATTTTTATGAAATAGTGTTAGTTTTGTAAAATAAAAAAATGAAATTATGATTTTATCGCACTTAACACCCTTAAGACATGTAAAATTTACAAAAACATCCACTCACTGATAATGAAGTAGGGCTGCAGTTGTTCACGTATGGCACTGAAACAAACTGATGCAAATTTTTTTTCCAGAAAACTTCCTGTCCCTAGATATGAGATACGGAGCATCACAGGAATGAAAGGGCAAGGAAAACGGGATATCTCAGAGAAAACCCGCCGACCAACAATATCGTCTGGCACGATTCCCACGTGCAAAAATCCGGGTCGACACCGTCGGGAATCAGGCCCAAGGTGCTTACGGAAACGTACTTGGTAGGTAGTGCTGGTCACATGACTGGATCTACTCAGTCGTTGGATGCTTAAGAGGGCATGGTAGGCCTACATAATTCAACGCTAAAAGCATTATTCTTAGAGCCACGATTTTATGGTGAAAAGATTTTTGCAACATTTGGTTTCGATGCGTCATGTGCACGTCTACAGGTCTGCTACATCGCCCGTAGTTGGATAATTTTACTCTCACTTGCCTTGGCAAATTACAGACGTAAGGAGTCACAATAATCTTATTCTGATTGGTGCAGTTAAATGAGAAACGTGTCTGTACAAAGACATGCTGCCAATGACCACGAAGCAGAGTTGCCGATATGCACGAGAGACACTGAAACAAAGTGGGGCAAAAATCTTTTCGCGACAAAATCGTGGCCCTAATTATTCTATAACTGTATGTTTCTTGAAGCCAATTTGCGAAAATTAAACAATAGCAATCCTAGACAATAGTTTTAGCCAGCGTTTTAAACAAAATGGTTTCAAGTGTTACGAACTTCTGATGCACAATCTCTGACGCCGGAACCTCATGCATTTAACTGCGGTGCAAGAGATCACGCGTAACGAATTAGTCATTCTGGATAAATATTTACTCATAAAGTTGGTAAATACCATTATCTAGGATTTTCATTGAGTATTTTATCCGTATTGGCTTCGGAAAAAACGTAGGACGTTTTCAGCGTTTATTTATCTACCACGCACTCTTAACGAGCGGTCGTAAATCTGAAGGCATTTAAAAAAAATATGTCAAAATCTGCAGAAGCGGTGATTTCAGTCGCCGATCTGGCAGACCTGTTATTATACCAGGTTAAAACAGTGAAGAATACCCTTTTGTGCTGGTATAATATACGTATGTAGCATTAAAGTGCGTACTATAGTAATGATAACTTATTCCATACCTGAATTACGTACTCTGGCGACATTTTTTATTTGATAAACTGCTCCAGACTTCTTGTTCAACAAAAATACTACGATCCGACATAGTATTTTCCGTGAACATGCATTCAAACCGCCTTACAACAATTTATTGTCTGTTATGTACACATGCGGGAGTTATGTTTGTTTACTTTTTGCGCGCGCTTTCCTTTGTATCGTCTGCTGGCTGCTATCTACCTTGCTCCCGAGCAGGATAGATCTACGTGGATCCGACGACGGGATCGAGTAGAACATTTTGAGGTCTTGAGGGCTGGTATATCTTTATCGCATGACGTTTACGACCGATTTACTCGCTATCGAGTGGATCCAAAGTAGTTTCCGTAAGCCCCTCCAGATTATTCTAGCCGCTGAGCTAACAGCGACCGCTCCGTCTCGCCCTCCCAAGGGTCATTCTCCATGTCATGTGGCGAATCAGGATCTCGTTGAGTAAATATACAAATAAGTAAAGCAATGTCAGTTTTGTGGCTGACTTTGTGCATCTGTTTATAGCCCCGTCTATTGTTTACTGCCTGCTGCTTCAGTAAGCAACAGCTAATGGGCGAATTGTCAAGGCTTGAGTATACGCATAGGACATTGAATTCTAACATGCAGGTCGTTGAACTCGTCAAATATTCCTTTCCTTACTGACATAACGGGCAGTGTTGCCAGAACTGACCATTAGAATTGCACACACACTGAAGCAAAACTACACAAAAATACACACACCTTCACCACCAGAGATATACATTATTATTCGTTGAATAAAATGCCTTTCTGAGAAGATAATTACTTTTTAAAATCACTTTTTGTTCTTAAGTTTATATAAAAATTGCATAATCAAAATTGCAATCCTGAACATCAAATAATGTAATTTTTTGAATGTTAAAAATGTCACTTTGGATGTATACAAATACAGCATAATTATTTCACAGTCGCACAGTGTATTGCTACGAGAGGAAGAGCTTAATAACTACCTTTGGATTTGGAGATAAAATAGATAAACTGATACTCCTGTGGATTTGGAGATAAAATAGATAAATTGAAACTCCTGACAGTAATATTCTTCTACTAGGGAAGTCTTCTAGAATATACAAAAATTACACAAAGGCATCACTACACAAAAATTACACACACTTGCCAGAATTACACACATTTTGTGTAATTACACACACATTGGCAACGCTGTAAAGGGTTCCAGGTGTAAACAAATAGGATAGACTTGGCCAGTGTTGCAACACAGGGCGTGATGAGATGAGAAATAAAACCATGTTAGTTCTCGCGGTTGTTCCTGTTCCCACGGTCGTGCCCGGCTGGACGTATTGTGCGTGTCCGCGGCCGGCTGGAAGCACGCGGGAACTATAAGGGCGATACTGCCACGCTCGTCAACTTGGCAACACTGACTAAACCCTCTCGCAGCTTTTTTAGAGCTGTCGACGCCAGCACCGGCGATTGGTTCAGTGCACTCATATACATATTTAGTAGAAAGGTTGTCCCTGAATCTTTTGTCTGTTTTACAGTACCACAAGTGTTTCATACATAAAATACTGTCGTATTACAGAAGAGTCTGCTGTAACATCAACACGCAAAGCGTCGCGCACGTTAGAAATGATGGTCTTGTATAGTGACTGTTTAGTGAAAACACTGACAAGATCACGTTTTTCGTTAATTTAGAAGTGTCGATTAATATTCGTCACCAAAAATTATCTTATATTCCCTGATTTGTCGATATGTTTTTTGTATTGTAGGTCAGGAAGATAAACGAATTTCACTGCATTTGAAGTATGTACGTACGCACACATGTACGTGAGATTTCTGGGATTCGATTCACAACATGAAATCCAGATGTGTACATTTACTTTGTAAGATCAAAATGTCGGGAACAAATTTTGGGTACATTTAATATTATTGTACTAATGAAGTCATTTACGACTAATATATAGGTTTTGCGCGTTCTTACGACTACTTAAATATGTATTCATAGCCACCAATTAGCGTACGTTCGTAAGAAGTAGAAAGTTGACCAACTCTGCCACGTACTGTACGCACACACGCTACGTATTGAGGTAAATGCTTGCATGCAAACAAGTGTTCTTGCCTTTCAGTAGCATATCGTAGTCGTGTTCCATGACCGGTAGAACAATACGTCCACGTGCCACCTCTAGCCGGAGCTTATATTGCACGCCTTGCAACACGACCACGATACGCCACTGTACCATTTATACTTATCACTTACCATCATTCTTACAACATTGGTGTTTTCAGAAATGTTCATAACATGTTTGCTATCTACATTGCTATAGTATAGTGTGCCATAGCGTAGAATTTGTTGATGACATTTTGTAACTAACATTTTGTTATTAACATTGTTACTGTTATTTTTTTCGGCGTAAACTTGGCTTAAGAATGATGAAAGGATGTTAATAGCAATGTTGATGCCAACATTGGTGATAACTAGGGCCACGATTTTGTCGCGAAAAGATTTTTGCCCCACTTTGTTTCAGTGTCTCATGTGCACATCGGCAGTTCTGTTTCAAGGTTATTGGCAGCGTGTTTTTGTTCAGACACGTTTCTCATTTTACTGCACCAATCGGAATAAGATTATTGTGAATCTGTACGTCTATAATTTGCCAAGGCAAGTGAGAGTAAAATCATCCAACCACAGACGATGTAGCAGAGCTGCAGGTGTGCACATGACGCATCGAAACCAAATGTTGCAAAAAATTTTTCGCCATAAAATCGCGGCTCTAGTGATAACATTGCTAGTAACATTTGTTATCAACACCCTTTGGTCTAGACCGCCCTATAATGTTGGCGACAGTCATAAACATGTTTCTGAAATTTATAACTTTTATTGCTGACAAAGGTTTTCAATAAAATCTGGTAACAAATGTTATTAACATTTTTTATAAATATTAACAAAGTAACAGAACGTTGTCAACAATGTTGATATGATGTCAACAATATTCACGAATTTTTACAATATTGTTAATAACTTTGTTGAAAACATGTGTTATTTAGCAATGTTATCATTGGTGTAAACTAGGCTCAACCACCACGTAGCGTACGCGCGTACGTAGTGTAAAAGTAGGAACACCGAGTGTGCATGCTAGCATTCACATCCTCGCGTAACGTGCGTGCGTACTTGATAGAGTACTTCGTACCGGTCGTCGTGAATGCAGCATGCGCAAACGTAACGTAAAACAATTAAATATTTATTAATATTGAGAAATCATTTATCTTGTGGTCATAAATTACTTTATTTGCTTCGAAAAAATATAAATAAAATACGATCATATATTACCGACATTTTGTTATGACGTAAACCAGTTCCAAGCATGTCTAGATTACAATATTGTTGTGAATCCAACCTGTAATACTAAACCTACGCGCGTGTGTTCGTACGTACGTTAAGTGTGGTTATGAATTCGGCTTAATCCTCTTGTTGTATTGTAAAGGCACCCTGACTCTCGCAGGTGTACAAGGGCGGTGTGGCCGCAGGAGCGCGCGTGCTCAGCCCAGCCCCCGGGCATATGTTCTGTATGTCGGTGAGGGGGGCGGGGGAGGGGTCGTGACAGATGCCTGGCGCAGTCAAGGTCACGCACAGCCAGGCCCTCATCTGTAGTTGGCCTTGTAGCCGGCGTGGTGTGTGCTCCCAGCATCCCTGGTCGACCCGCCAACAAAGGCCTCAGTAACCCGTGCAGCCAGTGGCGTACCTCACAGGAGGTCGTCTGCCTGCTGGGATCACACGAGTACCGCATTTATTGCAGTAGCCTACATATAGAAACACTGATTTTCGTGAGAAGATTTCTACATCAACTTGTTTGAGTTGCCTTATGTGCGCGCAAGCAGTTCAGTTTCATTGTTGTTATAAACACTTTGGCGTGCACGGCAGTTAATCTTGGGCGGGGGAGGGGGGGGGGCGAGTACGCCCAGTGGCTGATATATGCCGATCACTGCTATAAATCTGGGGTGTCCGGGGGTCCTCCCCCGGGAAATTTTTGATTTTGACGTGCTAAATGGGGGATGTTTAAGGAGTTTTCCTACGTAAACTTTGAATATACCGCTGGTAGGAATATTAATATTTTATTACATATTTTTTTTATAATTATCATTGGGTGGAAGGCACTACTCCCCCTTAAATAATTTTAGGAGGGGCGTGTCCTCATTCTTCCCCCCCCCCCTCCGGCCAAGCCCGATCATGTATAAACTGATGTTTTTTGCTCGATATACGCCATTGATAGCGAATTTCGTCGAGTCGCTAAATACTTTTACTTACATAAAATGACTAAGCACGGCGAAATGAGGGACAAAAAGAAAACGCACCGAGGAAGCCAGAAATAGCTTTAATCAACTAACATAATAATTCAGAAAATAGGAATATAGTTGCCATACAAACATACAACAAAAAGGAAAAGGAATGTCCAACAAAAAAGGACCAAACAAGGAGGATGATAAAGGCGACAATGATTCACAAATATAACGAGGCAACACAAATGAACACAGCGACAGAAATAGTTGTAGGTAAGACAACACAGCGATTATAACACAATACTATGATAGTAAGCTCTTACTTACTTACACTGATTTAACACTGAATTACATTACATAACTAATATTGTGTTTGACAGAATGTGTGTATTCTTGCATCGCATTCACAAAAAAAAGTTTTTTTTTTTTTTTTTTTTTTTCATATTACTTGGCTACCAGCTACTATTGCACACAGTACAATATATGAGATTTTTAAATGTTTGTTGCAATGGGAGTTTACAATTAGAATTAATTGGTTTGTGGACATACGCCATTGCTCATGTTTTGCTGATCAAACCTGTGTTGAATGACAAAGTACGTAAACGAACAAGAAAAAAACAAATATAAAACACACACAAGAATAGAAAAAAAGCAATCCCAGAGGAATTCTGTCAGTTTCTTTTTTGTCTTGTGTTTGTTGTTCACTGTTCACTGTTTTTGTCTATTTCCATCTTTTTTCATTTTGGGAATCTGGTCCTATATTTGTGTCTGTCTTCTGTGTATGGGTGTTGTGTCGATATGAATTCTGTCTCCAGAAATCTTTGTTGTCTAATACAACAAATATTAAAAAATAAATAAATAAATAAATAAAAACGAAATAGAATTCCTCTGGGATTGCTTTTTTCTATTCTTGTGTGTGTTTTATATTTGTTTTTTCTTGTTCGTTTACGTACTTTGTCATTCAACACAAGTTTGATCAGCAAAACATGAGCAATGGCGTATGTCCACAAACCAATTAATTCTAATACAATATATGTTTTATTTTAATGATTTTTTTGTAAATTCTATAATACCTATTTTCTGTAACGTGAATGCTAAATTTTTCAAGCAAAATACATAGTCGCATTTTTTTTTTTTGGAAAAATGCATTTTTACGTTACATTTTAGAAATGTTGTAACAAAAATTCATAAACATTTACTAATATTCTTTTTGTTTAGTAAGCTCCTTTTTTTGACCACGTTAAAATGTGCTTCGTTTCTGTAAAAATATTTGTTAATCAGCACGATGTACGTACTTATTTACTTATTCGTGCGACCATGTGACTAGTCGTTCTGTAAGTAAAGACGACATCTTACAAACAACCATCATACGCAATGTATGTACACCTTCCAGTTATGTCACGCTAGCTCCTATCGTTTAATGAGAATACCCGATACCGGTTTGTATGATGGCCTATTTACCGGCCTCAGAGAATGCTTCTGCAAGACCAAATTCAGCAGCAAGTATCGTGTAATATCCGCTTCATGGATAGCTAGAGACGGAAACATTCCCGAGTTTGCCGACCTGTAGGATAGCCTCGAAGAATATCTGTGTAGGTACTGAATCAGTCAACATATCTTCATTAGCTGCTCGCTGACTCAGTGATAAGGCCTACCAGATTATTGGGTCTGCATATTGTTGCTTCTTTATTATTAGCTCAGCACTCTGCAAGAAGTGTCAAGCATGTCAAGAGTCAATTGTAAAATTTACACAAATTTACCGCTGCCATGCCTATGCCCAATCCCTCTCTGCCGCGTTGCACGCCTTCTTACATGAAATGTATCCCTTGTAGGCATATTGGGCTCAACCCTGAGACGCACTTAGGTCCTGCACTTCCTTCGGGCCTTCATCATAACACAGCAGGTCAGTTAAAACAATAATAAACAACAAATTTACAGTTGTTTGAGTCCTAGCTTTTGCCCAAAAGAAAACAGGAATTTCTCTGTTACCTGTTCATTACTTATGTCCGTTGAGTTTCAGAAAAAATAATTTAAGGTGGCTGGATGTACGTCACACAAATTACTTTCAAATCGATATCTAATCAAAAACATTATTACAAAAGTGAATTTAAACGTTGGCCAACAAAAGTCCAGAACTGTGTTTATCCATAGTCATCTTTAGTAGAAGGCCACGGCGTTAGATCTGGCAACCCTGCACACGAGGGTCATTTTAACACTTCTTTTACCTCTCCAAGAGCAATGGATGTGCCTGATTCGTTATTTTGGCCTACATACCGGCGAATCAGGAGAAGCCATTGCCGTTGGCGAGCCAAAAGAAGTGTTAAAATTACCCTTCCTGGCAGGGCTGTCAGATCCAAGGCCGCGGCCTTCTGCTAAAGATGGCTATGGTTTATCACATACTTAGAGAAGACGGAAAAAAGTGGCAGACCCCTTTCCTCACGAATAAGAGAACACAAAACAATGCTAAGAAAGGTGAAGTTAAAAAATCCTGACTTGCCGAACATATTTGGGGAAACAGCAATGACAAACTGTAGGAAGATGGCACACTATGAGCAATAAAAATGTTTTCAGTCGCCAAGGCATGGAATTGAGAAAGACTTGGAAACTTTTGATTAAAAAGGAACACGTGAAACAATTATCGCACATTCACAATTGCTAAAGATGGTGAAACATCGATGAACAATTTTGTGACAACATAGTCTTGAAAACGTTGTAACTTGATTTAGCACATTTGATCGACAGAACTGTTATTAATACGTCTTTGTTAACTACAGACCAATCACACACACAGTGTAAAAAATTTAGGGAAATTTACTCTACATGTAATGGATTAATTACCTCTACAAGTGAGGGAAAATTACTCAGCACGTGTCAAGGAAAGTTACTCAACTGGTAATATAATTTTTCATTACATATTGTCGCAGCCGTCTAGGACAATTTGACATAACGCGAGGGTGAAACTTCCGAGTGGTTTGTGTGGCGAATACACTACCTCGCGGAAATTTCCATACATATTCGGAAAACACATTTCCCTCTCAAGGTTGGGGAATATTACCATACATATTATGAGTAACATTACTTGTTTTACAGAGGCGTTTTTTTACTGGTGCAGTAGCTGGTACCATGAACATTTCCCAGTTTGTTTCAGTGACTACGTCTACAAAAGCAGCTGTGCTTCATGATTATTGGCAGCGTGTCTTTGTAAAGTGACGTCTCTCATTTGACTGCGGCAGTCACAATAACGTCACTGCAACACCACAAGTCTATGATTTACCTAGGCTAGGCTTGGGAGAGGAGCATGGTCTCTTTCATTTTGCCTGAAGACAGACGGCAACCGAGTATCGAAATGTTGTATTAAGCTCGTCCTGGAAATTCCATGACGAGCTTATTGCGACGTTTAGATACATGCTGGAAGCCTTCTGTTATTCTATGTCGTCATCGTTGTTTCTTCCAGTCGTACGTCTGTGAAGACCTCTTTGTATCATTCAGCCTTGAGTGTTACCAGGCCTTTATAACAGCAATGGACCCCTCAAGTGAATTTCAATGAGAACATCCACACTATCTCTATATATAAAAATGAAAGTTGACTGATTGACAGACTGACTGACTGACTGACTGACTGACATATCAAACTGCAGCCCAAACCACTGGACCTAGAATCGTGAAATTTTTTGTGGGGGTTCCCTTCATGTCGTAGGCGAGCACTAAGAAGGGATTTTTCGAAATTCGACCTCTAAGGGAGTGGAAAGGGGTGAAATATGTTTCCGAAGAAACGTCGATAGAGCTCGAACCCGACTGCCAATCATGATGATTTTTACTTTAATAGGACACTCGTAAAAATGCATATTAGCCAATTTAAGGATTTTTAGAAGTTCAACTTTTAAGGGGCTGAAAAGACCTTAAATGTGTTTCCAATCAACTATCGATATCTATCGAACCCTTCGGTAAAGAGAGTTGATATTCACTTCAAAATATTGCCTACGTAAATACCCAAAAAGTAGTTTTAGGTTTTTTGAAGTTCGACCCCCAGGCAGTAAAAAGGGGCTAAATGTGTTTTTAATGAATCGTCTTTATCTTTGAAACACAATTGGCTATCGTCGTGATTTTAACTTTAATTGGTTACTTTTACAAATGTCTATGACAGGACTCAAAATCGTTTCGAAATTCTTTATTTAAAGGCGTGAAAATACGTGATATGTGTTTTCGATTATCCTTCCATATCTATCGAATTCATCAATATATCGAAGTGCTCTTTGCTTTAAATTGGTGCTTTTGTAAATATCCCAAGTACCATTAAAAATATATTTTCTGAATTTGGCCCTAAACTGGTTAAAAAAGGGGTAATATGAGTTTTCGACTCACATTCGATACATATCGATCCCATAGTTTTTTATATAGAGACGTGATTTTTGTTTAGGATTGATGCTTACTCAAGTACCTAAAAAGTAATTTCAGGAATTTTCGAAATTCGCCACCTAAGGACGTGAAAAGGGGTAAAAAGTGGTGAAAAGCGTTTTCAATTAATCGTCTATATATCTTGAACCCAGCGGGCTATTGTTGTGTTTTTTACGTCCACGAGATACCAATAAAGTATTGTAAAACGTGATTCAAGGGTTTTTCGAAATTTACTCTCTTAAGTGGCGAAAAGACCTTGAACTTGTTTTAGATAAATCCTCGATATCTATCGAACCCGTCGAGATATACAATTAATTTTTGCTTCAGGATGATGATTACAGAAATTACCGCAAAACAGTTTTCAGATTTTTCGAAATTCGATTTCTCAATACTGTGCAGGGGTGATATGTGTT
>PNEQ01024621.1:0-30052 GCA_003012365.1 Medauroidea extradentata | reverse complement strand
CCTAAGATGTAAATTTAAAATATTTCGAAATTCGACACCCAAAAGGGTGAAAAAACACAAAATTTGTTTTCCATCAACCCACGATATCTATCTAACCTGTAGCGATATTGATGTGTTGTTCGCGTCAGAGCGATGCTTACGTAAATATTAAAAGAAAATATGTATGTAATTATTTCTTTGTAAGAAACGTGATTATTAAGAATAAAACTTAGTTGGTCAATATTCAAGGCAGACGATCCGAAAAGCAGGAACGAGCAGCGAGAAACAACTTACACAGGAGTTTCACTACAGTAACCTATCGAGACGTGATGTTGTACAACCTCTATGAGCCCAGGACACAGATATTTTATTTTATTTTTTTTAATTTTCATGAATTTTTTCGACGTTACGTGACGCAGTTGTTTGTCACTCAGGTATAAATTCCGGGAGGTCTGGGCTCGAATTCCGTTAAAAGCTGCGTGCAAACGTTCAATTCTGACACACAAAAACTACAAGGCAGATCGAATTAGTGCAATTTACATGTAGTCTTTAAGAGGCGTAAAATTGCAGTTCGCTTTCCACTTAGGTTCCTCTACAAAATCACCTGACATATCATCGGTATACTGCCAAAAGTGATTAAGTCATAAATGTTATTTCGTTTAAAAACAGTATTAAATTGTAGATATTAACAAAAATGTGGTATGTTACTATACTGTGACACAACAGTACGAAACGACGAATAGACTTTAACCTTGGGCAATTGTTCGTGAACAATATATACATATTCCTAGCATTTTTATAATTTTATCTAATTTTGACTTTGTCACTTTTGGCAGTAAACCGACGATATATCATCTCACTAATCTCAGGTTTGGGGCATCAAATACGTTTCCGCGAAACCTTTACCCTTTGAAACTTTGTAATGTCAATAAAGTTAAAGTGAATATTTTGAAAATATGTAATTGAGGGCACTGTCATCAATGGTTGTGCACAGGGTAAAATGATGTTTCTCATTCGATTAACCTCTTACCTTAGGTGTCTGTAACTAGCCCACAACGTTATATAGGCAGGGATATAAATAAGGCCCAGGCGTAGTCGCTGTTAGTGGCAGGGACAAACTTAAGACTGCTTTTCGCGTGGACAGCTATAGCTACTTATCCTGCTGCAGAATTAGTTCAACTAGCCGCTTGGACATTCTAATACTTGATGACTGAAGTATCATTTGTTTTATGTACGAAGAGATTATTCTGTTAAAGTAAATATTATCAGTTACGAATAATACTCGCGAGCAAAGCCGCGGGGGACTGCTAGTGTGCATATAAAAAGAAATCGATGTGTGTTGAAATTTTTAAATTTGAAGTCGATTTGAGGTAACTACAGCTACTTAAAGTTCGCGCTTTTAAAACGCCCGCGGAAACGTGCAGTGACGTCACAAGCCATAGTACACACGGAGCCTTGGCAAGCTAGCTGACTGCTGTCGCACTCCGGCGGAATGCCAGACTACGCTTGGTCAATAAAAAAACTATTTTTAAGTCTGTTACGGCGGCTCGTTTGGTTATACGTATGTAGTCAATCACTAAGTGTAACAAACGTTATATTTCAAATGTATTATTCGAGTCGGAGGTTTTATAAAAGTTTACTGTTACACACATTGTTATATCGCACAATTTCAGAGCAATATCCGAGCACTGTAATATACAATAATACATTAAATAAACCTGTTTACTGGCGCAAACCATTACTATATTTAATTATTTAATACCCATATATTTACTTCACAATAGAACCACACCAAGTGTCGGCCACGATGGTGCAATGGTTACTCTCTGGGCTTATATTGGAAAACTTAAGTGAGTTCAATAATCTTTCGGGTTCGTATAATATTGTTGCTCAGATTTTGCATGGAACCGTCGATTCTTTATCAAAATTTAATACCTTGTATAATCAATAGTATTTTGTTTTTCATTACGGATGTTCATTACGGTTCATACGCAATACATAAATTTATACAGCAAAGAATACTTCTGGGCTATTGTGTGGTTTTGGTTTAGTGTACCGCAAAAAAAATGTTATTTATGTTGTATATCAGTATAACATAAGCCTACTGCAGTACTATTTACCACTAATTACGTGTTCATTACGTAATATGTGAAGTAACGAGTGATTGAACACGCACAAAATAAACACATTTAGCCTAAATGCAAGTATAACCATATATGACCTATTATTTTAATGTAGGTACACTGTCCTACTAGATTACATTAAAAAATCACTTTCGCGATTCGCATTCAGTTAGAATCGCTGTTTCTTCCGCGCAAATATGTCATTTCAGACATCGTATTAATATGGTTGCGAAATTGGAAAATAGATGGTTTAAAAAAAAAAACATTTTTCTATCAGACACTTGTAAAACTATCTAATAGTGTTATATAAAAAAATACATGAAATACGTGGGTTGTGACAAAACAAACACAATCTACATAAACGTAGCCGCGAACTTAGACCCATACCTTTACAAGACGCGTGTTAAACTGATATAGAATTAACAAATATATTTTTTTAAAGAGTCCCAGTATAACCAAAATATTTGCAATTATTAGGAACATGAGAAATTCACCCTTCATATTTTGGCGCAGGCTAGATATCAAATAACTGTAAGTTCGTGTCACATTCGTAATCCACCCTTGACTTGTTTGCTGTTCAGTTTATGATACAGGTCTTTCATATTTGTTTCTTCCAAGACACTCTAGTGCTACGAGCGTTATTAAGGATAGCAGGAGGGGTGATTGCCTCACCCTAAGTTAAGAATGAAAAATATGTAAAATTAGTTTTTGTATGTAAGTATTGAAGCGACACTTACATCAGTACATAAAACTGAAGTTTTATTGTTAAAGTTTGGTGACCAACAAGAAAATTCCGAATATTATTCTCCCAAATGTAACGAGGCTTTACGTGCATTGAATAATTTTTCCCCCTTTCTCATGAAAAACCTAAGATAACGTTCCGGTCTGGCGCATATAACAATAATAATATTTCAGCTTTAGTGGCCTAGCCCTCGGGATACTAAGGTACCTGTACCGAATGTGGCTCAGTTCACAATATGGCCCACTAGTCGCCATTGTGTGGCAACGCCGAGATCTATGTGGTATCGATACACACTAGTCTACAGTATGAACAAACATCATCCATAATATCTGTATTAGTCATCCATGTGTTATATTTAGAGCTCACAATTGTTCGCGAAAATAATTCTGCAACAGTCAGTTGCAATGCCTTATGTGCACATATGAGGTTGTACTTCATGGTCAGTGATTGGCTGTTTATAACTCTCAGCGTCTAGAGTTCTACCCGCAGATCACAGACGTGTGGCGTCGCAGTAACCTTGGTCCTGTTAGCACAGTCAAACGAGCCACGTCTGTGCAATAATACATTCTGCCAGTAACCATGAAACAAAGCTTCATATGTGCTCATAAGGCATTGAAACAAACTGTTGCAGAATTCTTTTCGCGAACAATCGCGGGCTTTAGTTATATTAGTAGCCTAATACAATTAATGACTTAGGCACACATGATTTTTGAGCCTTAAGTGGGCCATATTCGGCACAGGTACCTTATATCAGCAGTGTTTTCCCCTGGTATGGTATGACCCAAGTCTTCGATGATGGATGGTGAGCGCTGCATTTCTGAAACTCGGTTGGCTAAGAATGTTTTCCACGTAGAACTTAACTACCCTATAAATCGTATCGTAGACTCTGGGTTCACACAGCAGGAACCCAGCGGAATAGGAGTAAACCGACCTCCACTGCGACCACTATACCGTTGAGCCTGCGAGACATATGACCACACAGTGTGTAACCTCGTATGCAGAGCTACGTTGTTTGAACTAGGGAACAACTGTTAACCAGAATAGCAAACACTAGCAAACATTGCGGCCGTTCACAAGCCGCCTCTGGCAGCAACCTTGGAGCAGTGTGGCCGCGGCTGGTTGCTGAATACAAGTTCGCGAGAGGAATACATTATATTGAAGCGCTCAGAGGCGATGAAGCCTGTTGTCAACAAGCAAGTGTCGGCCTTACTGCTCGTGCCTCCTTGGACTCCATCGAGCTTCTTGTCTTCTCGTAACACAAATGTAAAGAGGTGACACCGTTGCTTTAATGCAAAAAATTGTAGTCAACATGCTTAGCAATGTGACTCTACTTTTATAATTTTCTAATAATTTCTTAAAGAATAAACACAAAATTGATACGAATTATTTTTACTGAAAGCGTAAACTTTTATAAATATTAATTGACAAAAAATACAAAAATTTTAAATATACAGCTGTGGAAGTTTCTTGGGAATAACCTGTCACACGATACTTGTTGCGACACAAATAAATTTGAGATTATTTTTTCAAAATTGGTTGCTTTTAAATACATCAGACTTCCTTATCGTTTGGGTATAAGGAAAGTAAGAAAATCATAATTCGTTTTAGATGAGGAAATTTATAACTTAAAAATTTTTATTAAGTAAATGTTTATGGTAATGTTTGCTTCTACAAACAGTTTTATAGTGTTTTTTTTTTTCATAACGAACTTTAAATAATCAACACATATCTTTAATAGAAGCGCGATGCCCTCATTGCATTGTGACTAGTTAAAATTTACACTTCGTACGCAGTACTTTATAGCGTTGCTAATGGTTAAATACAGCCAACAGAAACGCACTTTTAAATATTTTATTCTAAGTCTGCAGGCCTACGTGTCATCTGCACGGCCATATATACAAGTTAAAGTGACGTAATAAGGAAATAAGAATTATCGTACGTGAAGACAACACTCGTATTATAGTTACTATTGGAAAAAAATCATTTAGATAGCTTATATGTATGTGTATATATATATATATATATATATATATATATATATATATATATATATGATAACAAACTCGTCTTTATTAGGCGCAGTTAAGGCATATTTGCCTTCTCTTACACTGAACCCATACAAGTGTTGTGTGCACATATTATTCGTGGTCATATGGCACTTATTCTAGAGATAAAAATTTAAATAACAATAGTAATAGAGTGTAATACTACATATACTAACAAGAATAGCCTTCATGTTTACAAGAGACAGCCATGATGCTGAACAAGAACTTGATAACTTTATATAGTTTCGATTTTTAAAACATACTAAGAAGGATACAATTAACGCTAAGTTCAGTCATACGTACATTCGTACAAGCATTCATTCAAAATGTCAAGTTTGGGTATCGTAGTCACGCAGTAACAAGCACTACAATAGCATTTTTTTTAGTTGGTTGATGGAGACATAGATGCTTTTATTTACTAAATTGTAGTCCTCGCCACGAATGTTCTACTCAGCTCATTCCAGAGTCTGGCAGCCGAGACACTAAAAGAGTTAGTCTATATTTGAAAAATTCCCGTCTCCAAGGGAAATAAACCTATCGACTGGTGTCTTTGGCATGTCATTCAGACGTAGACAAAAATTCGCTCCCAGTTTTAACCTCATTAGACATAACATAACGTTATTGTAATGGAGGCATAAATGTTTCATTGACATGTTTGGACTGTGCTAAAATTGTATGCGCTTTAAAACTTAAATCCAAGTATGGAACATTCCTTACAGCCCCACTTCCTGTAGATGTGGAAAGAGTAAACGAAGCAGCCTAAACTGACTGAATTCAACCAAAATATGGACATTGTTACGTACATCGTGCGAAAATTGAGGTGTCAAATATGTGCGTTTCCTCTCAGCTGTCATGTACGCTCTTTAAAAAAAATATATTTTCATTTATAATTATTATTTTACCTTTTTCTCTAGTTTCTTCTGTGCAGACTATTTTGCAAATATTTTAATCCAAGTTTTTTACGCTTCTTCGTTTGGCCATATTGAGGTCTTCTTTTATTTTGCTTTCCTATTTTGGCTTATCTTCTGTCTTCGTTTATCTGGAATGCGATTTCGGAATGCAGACTTCCTCCTCAGTTTAATCAACGTTACACCTGCGTGTGAAACTTTCTGTTAAAATCCTGGGCCTAGGGATAAATTCCTTCGCGTTCCAAGGCCAAAAGGTGTGGTTACTGAAAAAAAAAAAAAAAGGTAGAGGACGGCAACTTGAGTTTGCTTGCGTGCAAACACGCTAACAAGCGTGCCCATCGGTACAAGGGTGGAAATAACATGCAAATAATAGAAAAAGGAAGGTTAGATATGGGCGTTCGCTAATTCACACACACGTCCTCCCACTAAAGAATAAAAAACAGTTAATTATAATACAGGTCGTGTGTAACGGGATCCAGAGATTTTAATCTGGGCAATTTGGGACTCATCTGAGGCAGCAATTTGTTCGTACTTAGCAGCGCGGTCCGGGATTAGCCATTACCGCGCCGCGCCGAGCCGTCGACACACTTATCTTCGTCGTGACCCACATGCTGCGAGGAAAGTCCTCTGTTTCTGTGCGAGCGAGCACAAGAAGAATTAATTAAGCACTTTCTGGAAACAGGAATAACTTAACTGGTACTAGTTCCCACCCTGAAACTGCCAGACTCGGTTAGAATGGATTGGGGTCGCCGCATACCTTGAGCAGTTTTGCGCCTTAGAGGTTCAGAAGCAACATGATTTCGGGACACATGGACCCGCACGTCTCAGTCGCGCTCACCCCTCCCTGCACAATTGTAATATGGGTAGAAAATTCAGTTCTTGTTACACACAGGTGCGCCACCATCTTGTGTCCCAGACAGGAAGTGGCAGGTCCCACCATGTCACTAAATCCAGATCCGCTATAAAAGCAAGGCGGGAGCACTTATATGCAACCGATAGAAGGAGGTACACTTCTTACAATCGCGGTGGACAGTAGTAAACACTATCTCACCTTGCAACGGAACCAACTGCGAGTTAAATCTCAGGGGGTCCATCTTGCTAAGGATGTCTTGCTATGTCTGTCCAACCTTTGAGACCTGTTTTGTGTGATCACCAGGCGGACCAGACCGACGACCCAAAGACGCACCCCGTAAGTCTTCTCCTAAACAGGAGTTTTGGCCACTACCACTCAGAGTCCAACCCGCGATAGGCTCAGCACAAGGTTTGGGCTTTCAAGACGATCCCCTGAGTACCTGTGAAACACCATGTATCTGAGTTTCCACCCGAGTAAATGTCCGCTTTTCAGGGCTCCAGAACCCCTTTTACATATCAATATTACTCGATATCTGCACCGCAGGACGCTGCTGCGTGCCTCAGTGGGGACATGCAATCTGTTCTTAGGTTGTACAGCAAGCTGGAGCTTCCATACCAGCTTCTGGAAACTAACCTAAGAAGTTCCGTCGCGGATCTTTCCCTCGTGCATAGAGGGGCCACCACTTGCCCGGTCTTCGTCCTCACTCCGTTAGCCACTGTGCAAGCACTAAAGTTACCAGCCTTGACAACGAGGAGGTGGAGATGGACTTGAGTGTGAGAGACTGTACATTCGCATCACACTCACACACCACTACGGTTTGCGACAATGGCAAGGGTGGAGAGAAGGCAGGATAGGGCACAGTTGACGACTCGCATCTTCTGCACCCAACATCCACCTGAGTTTTCCAGCCGTCTGAGGGACGCTGTTACCTTTGAATATACAGTATATACAAGTATATGTATTCAAAGCTAAGAGCAGGGAGCCAAACACCTTGGCCCTTACCACCATCATGCTCCTCAGGGCCACTCAGAAGCAATAGAGCAATAAGGGCGACCTAAATGCGCACATCGAATGCCATATCGCCACAACGACAAACTACGGAACTAGCGTACATGATTCCCGCCGAACCATTTTTACTATGCGATTTTAACCGGTGACCATATAATTTTATTGGCTGAAAGTCTGTAGCAAAGTTTAGTTTTGCACATTTCCATCTGAGTTTCGTATACACCCGGTAGGGGAATTTTGAAGTACAACAGTTTTTATATATTTTGGGGGCTTATAAACTGTGTTTTTTATAAACATTGTGTCATAACAATGACATTCCTTACTTGTCCCAAGTATGTTCTTTCTTCGTACGTTGACATAATCGGCACATGTCGGATAGTTTCGTGAAGAACGTATTTGCCCGTACATTACAATACAGTTGAAGCACATGGCAGGGGACTTACTTTTGGGCGTTCAAGTAACAAAAATGAATGATTTTATATTTGTGCAACATTTTGTAGACGTTACTTGTGACTACATTTTCTACTTGAAATTTTAGCTCTCATAATCTTCCCACAGCAGCTAATCAAAGTCAAAATTTGGAAGTTGCAATAACATGCAACTAACGAAAACCAACAGACTCACATCAAATAATTCACACTGAAATTATGTATGTAGGTTATGATGGGGCACATGCTAAAATTTAAAAAAGACACAAGTGTATTCCTTTGTTTTATTTTTTAACTGTAGTAAATTAGGAAAATTTTCACTATTTCATATTTGTTTTTAATTACAAAGAAATTTCCTTATTAGTTTTTAAATCTTTTAGCATACGATACATATGTTACTTCAGTGTTAGTTATTATATTCGAGCATTCAGTTGGATTTCGTTATTTGTAAGTTTATACAATGGTCAGAACATTTTCTTCCCACCAAGGCGATCCGGGTTCGATTTCCGGCGGTGGTCGGTCCCCGGATTTTCGCACGTGGGAATCGTGCCGGACGATGCCGTTGGTCGGCGGGTTTTCTCGGGAATTTCCCGCTTCCCCCGTCCTTTCATTTCGGCCCTGCTCCATACTCACCTCATGTCACCCCTCATCAGCTCTGCAGACCCCGATGATAAGCGCTGACCAAAACCTCTCACGCACTCTCACTAGTTCCTCGCACTCCCGGTGACACTGATAAATGTGCGTTACTTGAGGGCCCTAGTTAATGGACGCTATTTCTGTACTACCCTCAGAGAGTGCGCCTTGCGATAAGTTAAGAAACTATGTGACGCTACACTTAATATCGCGCGTTTATGACTGAAAGCAATACCGTCGTAGATAAATCTATTAGAGTCGATCGAAATGACAATTCATAGTCACTCTTCGGCTGGATTAGTGCATTACCGCAATTTTCGTCACCGTTTTTTTTTTTATTTTTTATTTGTACCAGATATTTTTTTCTTATTTAAGACACAAAATGTGACTAAATTTGGCTCTTGTGAAATTTTTTTATCTCTCATAGTTTTCGCGTAATGGCTTGTTAAAGTCATATTTTGCATGTTTCCGTTTTAACGACTACACTAAAACCAACTGATACACCAAACTCAAAAAAATCACTGTGAATAAAAACATTGCAGGCTACAATGACATGCTTATAAAATTAAAGAATAAACATTATTTGAATTTTAAAAAATTGCTGAGACTGAAAATAAAAATTAAAAAGTTCAATAATTTAAAAAAAATACAAATAATGTTTATTATTTAATTTTATGAGCATGTCATTGTAGCCTGCAATGTCTTAATTCACTGTGATTTTTTTGAGTTTGGTATATCAGTTGGTTTTAGTGTAGTCGTTAAAACGGAAACATGCAAAATAGGCCTATGACTTTAACAAGCCATTACGCGAAAACTATGAGAGATAAAAAAATTTCACAAGAGCCAAATTTAGTCACATTTTGTGTCTAAAACAAGAAAAAAAATATCTGGTACAAATACAAAATAAAATAATAATGATGAAAATTGCGGTAGACCGCGCCCTTAAAAGGCGTTCGTAATGAAGCTATAAATAACAGTACATGGTGAAGTGAACGCTCAACCTTGCAACCATCTGATAAGACAAACTAAGCTGACCTCAGTTTATTTGAATAATCTACGAAAGCATTAAACAAAAATGTGTGGGAAAAAATGTTAATAATAAAATGTACGCTACATATGAGCGAGATGAAACAATTATTGTTTTTGGGACTCCTAAATTAAAAAAAAAAAATTGTTTCACTTGTATGATTGAGACAATTGACCTTGGAGTAGAAAGTCGTGAGCTACCTCTATAAAATTCTACAAATAAAAGAAATATTGTGACTATTTATTTAAGCTTCTGCTAGGGACCTGAAACAGTTCAAGTTTTCTTTAGGGCACAGGTTCTCAGACAACTGTAATTTTGCAATTGGTTCTTGACATGTCTTGACACCTCCTGAGTGTCGTTGAGCAAATAATAGAGAAGCAATCTAAATGCAGGCCCAATCTTACTGGATGACTGTGCCAGTGAACAACCTATGGGCATGTATTATATCTTTCAGTGTACACAAGTTCTTCGAGGCTATCCTACTGGTCAGTGAAACTGCAAAATTTTCCGGTCTCTATATATTGTTATATTAGAGTTGCCACCACGGTCGTAGAAGAACAGGTCTGGATACTCGCATATCTAACAATGTATTTTGCTTGACCCCCTTGTTGTTTGGCTGTAGTTCGTCAAGTTACCGAGAATGTCGTACTTTCTGGCGCTGTTTTCCGGGCGGAGGGACGCAAACGTCTTCCACTTTTTTCCATTGTTAAATTTATAAAGTAAATAAAAATTGCTGGAGCCTTTTCTTAAAATTGTGAGCGAAGAAAGTATTTCATAAATTGATAAAAAATACGTTTTCATAAATTGTTTATCTTAGCGGAAAGGAAGTGGGCGGAGTTAGTCCGACCGCCGTAACATCAGCACCAATAAAACACAATATTCTCAGTAACTTGGAGAACTACAGCCAAACAACAAGGGAGTCAAGTTTCCAGGCGAGTGTCCAGACCTGTTCTTCTACAACCGTGGCTGCCTTTTTTTTTTTTTTTTTTTTTTTTTAAGCCCACGACATTTAACGTTAAATTGTAATACACGTGTTGTAGAAGAGTTTAACTCGGAACTGCTGTGAAGATATGTATTGTCAGTCTTGTTGCATGCGAATCGTTGCTACTAGTGTACTGGTTGTCATCCAGGCATGACTCGCTTTCGTTTTGTGAGTTGGCGTAAGTTAATATTAAATAGTCAGCTTTACTGCCCGGTATAGGCTGTACGGGCAAATATTAAGAGTCACTACTCATCGTGTACCGCCAAACCATTGATTTTAAAGATATATGTTTATCAATGAAAAATGTTTCTGCAGACGTTAGAAGTATTCCTACGTGAAAAAAATGTGTTTGTTAAGTTAGGTTATTTTAGGTTAGTTTATGTTTAGTTAGGTTACCAAACCTGAACTAACATAACTCAAACTAAATTAACATAAAATAACCTAACCTAACAAATTTTATTTTTACACAGGACTTCTTATGAACAAATTTTTAGAAACGTCAGAAGTAGTTCTAAGGAAAAAAATTAGGTTAGTTTAGGTTAAGTTAGGTTAGATTAGGTTATTTAGATTAGGTAACCAAACCTGACCTAACCAAACGTTAGGTTAGGTAAGATAAGGTTACATAATATAATCTAACCTAACTTATCCAAACCTAAAATAACCTAACCTAACAAAATTTTTTTTTATCGTAGGACTACTTCTAATGTCTCTAGAACAATTTTTCATTACAAAATCTATACATCTGAAATCAATAGTTTGGTCAGTACACGATGAGTAGTGATTCTTAATATTTACTGGCTGTTCCCGTTGAAGGGGGCACTTTTGAATCCCCACTTTTTAAAATAATAGTAATAATATACGTGTTACTGTCCTCTCTTGCGTTAATTTTTAGTTACTGTACGACTATACACTTCGAATATTACTTAGGTAATGTGTTTATATTAATGTGTCAGAAAAAAATTGGCCTAAAGGTAAAGAGAGCCAAGGAACAAAAGTGGTTTACTTAATCACGAAACATCTATATTGTAAGAGACCTGCAAATTTCACGTTTATTACCCCACAGCAGGTTGAACTCCAAGTTACTCTACTCTAGTACGAAGGCCCAAAGCCAATAAAGTCACTGGGTGTTTGGGTATGAATATAGGCAAGTGAATTCTAGCCTGTCGGCAAATAATAACGCGGAATTTGCATGTCTCTACATGTAGCAAGTTCTGTGATATTCGTTTCGTAGGCAGCTGCTACTGCTATATAATATAACAAATTCAACTACCGTAAGATATTTAAACAAAACAAAACCCTGGAGGCTCCTTCGTCATTTTTTTCGGTCCGGCAAATATATATATATCGGTTGTATCTTGACTTCCATGATTTTCTGTAAGATCACTCCAGGTGAATGCTGAGATGTTTTGTTCATAAATGGAATGACTTATTACACGTTCCCTATCCTATTTGAGCCGTTTGTTTCGTCTCTGGTTACCTTGTTTCCGAAAATGCAAGTCCTACTATCAACCTGCCAACACAGTTAAATATTTTGTAACATACGCATTACGAACATTTCATTTGGAGAATGTTTGACAAAGTAATTTCAATAGCTCTGTATGTGAAATATTTTGCATTTACAAGACATTTTTAATTAAATCATTGTGGCTAAATATAATTCCCGTGTTTACAGTAGACATGAATTATACTGTCTGTGTCTGTTCAAAAGAGATTACTTTGTTCTGTCTACGGCGATTACAAGATATCAAGAATGGAATCGGTATTGTTAAAAGGCACTATATCAAAAAATCATAAATGTTTGAAATTAATAAAATCTAGGAACGCAGTTCTTTTTTACATGTTTACAAACAACATATATTGTTTTGAACTTATTGAAGGTAAGGACTATGTTTCTTTCAGCTTCTGTCAGTTCAGTGTATAAAAAAGCTGCGTTACCATTAAAACCAGATTTTCCTCAGTGAATTATAACAACGACCGAATCATTTACTGTTTGGATTATTTGTACTGTTTAAAAAATCATCTTGGCAGATATGTAATATTTGTGTGTGTGTGTATATATATATATGCTTGAACTTAATTTTTATTAATGCATGATTAATAAACACTAACTCAGTTTCGTTTTCTTTCTTTTTCTCCTCCCGAAATCTCTTCATGCTTTGAAAATGTTCCTTTATCCCGAGTTCTGTCCTCGTAGCCCAGTTTTTTTAGTTTTCTGTTCTTTTACTTCAGATTTAGTGTTCATAATTTTATTTCTGAACTCTCATCTTTCCCTATCATTTTCTTTTTTTTCTTTCTGTCCTCTGCTTGTTTTAGCCCTTCTTCTATTTCGTTATGAAAAGTGCATATATCGGATGTACAAGTATGGATTGTGTTATCCTTTTTTTTTTTTTCTTTTCGCCCGATGATAGCTTTAAAAAAACGTTAGTCAAGAATGTGTTTTTAATTTTTCCGTAAAGTGAATCATAGTAAGAGTAGTGTTATGTTGAAAATATACTTAATTTTAATTTCAAATTAATTTTAATTGTCAGATTACAGAATAAAATACCGCTTGATATTAAGTGGGAGTGTTAGACAATTTTCTTATATTTCAATTTTCGAGCCATAACATTTTTTCAAGTTGAATTATCAAATTTGTCTCTTCAACAAGACATAGGATATATTCTTGATAAACTGCTTGACATAAGTAATAACGGAATTTTTCACAAATTTGTTATGCAGAAGCATTGTAAGAGAATCGTAGATTAACTTTCAAGAATGATTACAAGTCCAATATAAGATGAACATATAACGCTATTATGATCTCCAGCATTCTTCACAAATATCTGCTACGTTCAACATTGCCACATTTACCAAACTTTTTTAAAACAGAAGTTATCGCAGAAATTCTATAAACAAAATTTACTATCTAGCTCTTCCCTGTGAGTGTGTTTAAATGCGATAAAATCATAATTTTATATTTTCATGAAATATCGTTAGTTTTGTAGACGATACTTGTGAGTGTGGTTTCCTGTTACAAAACAATTTTAGCTCTCATAGTTTTCTCATAACGGTGCGTCAAAGTCAGAATTTGCTTGTTATGGTGCCATGCAAATAGTGAAAACCAATCAGTCTGCTTAAACGAAATAATTCGCTGTGAATTCACATCCCATTAGCTTTGCAATAAAACATTAAATAAACCCACAATGCAATATTTTGAATTTTTTGAAAAATAACAAATGTATAAGAAAAATTTACAAGATTAAAATGTTTTTAAAATTTTTAAACTAATTCGCGGCATGTTTCTTAATGTTTTATTACATAGCCAATGGAATGTTATTTCACTGTGAGTTATTTCACTTAAGTAAGTCAATTGGTTTTCACTATTTGAATGGCAGCAGAACATGCAAATTTTGACTTTGACGCACCGTTATAAGAAAACTATGCGAGCTAAAATTGTTTTGTAAGAGGAAACTACACTCACAAGTATAGTCTACAAAACTAGCGATATTTCATAAAAATATAAAATTATGATTGTATCGCACTTGAACACCCTTAAGGGACTCGCCTGCCTGGAGCTGTTTTGCGCTTTGGAGGCTGAGGCGTGAGGCAGCAATAAGAGTCACCAGACACGCGCCCACCTAGTGTTAGTTGCGGCTATGTGTAAGACGCTAAACTGGCGCGCAGTGTTTCCTTGTATCGCTGCAACATCCCGTCATTATATTGCGGGAAAGTATGTACCAAGGTTCACTGTAGGGTCCTTAAGTTACTTCCAACCAAATCTGAGTGGCAGATTTTGTGGTATAGCTGTACGAAAAGACAGTTTTTGGCCATCCTGGAGGGCACGGAAATAACATTTACAATGCACGTTACGATTTCGAAGTACTTTACAAGCCTTCTCTGGAATGTGTTTACTTTTCGTGGGCAGGTACGTCAAGAAAATGTATAACAGTTGTCCAAATAAACTGATATTTCTAACCCACTACAACACAGTTCAACAGCCCGGGAGGCAGGCCTCTTAAGGGCATGGGCCCGAGTTTCTTCGCATTTAATGTCAACTATTTTTTAAAACATAAATTGGAGCCGATATCGTAAAATCGCTTCGTAACTTTGTTATGATTTATTTTAACAGCATACTCTAATTTTGTCGAGTCAGAAGACTGCTAAATAGTTGCTATTAACGAAATTTCCTTTCAATTGATAAATTAGCTATACTCATCATACAGTTTGTCTCGAAAAATTACATTGCATAGTAAAACCAATTTGTAACAAAGTTACGAAGCAATTTTACTATATTGACTCTCGTATGGATTTAAAATAATAATTCTCTCGAAAGCCGAGAAACTCGGTCCCAAGCCCTTAAGGTGGCCGCCTGCCCTGGTCGCCTAGAGGTGTGCACAGTTTCGGCCGTTACAAGATTATTCGAAAACTGTTTGAAGCGAATAAGTGATGTCTGCCTAGGAATATTAATCCCATAACGTTATACATGTGTATTCATATTTGAAGTTCACTACTACACATTAAGGCATTTTTTCTAGCGGTCGAAAATAGGCGTGTTTTCAGTCCTTTTTAGGTATTCAATCTTGGCGAAGAATATTTGAATAGGTGTAGACGTGTGCAATACATCTTCATCGTTAATATTACTTAATAAAATAATAGTCACTACTGAATGTGTGATAGAGGCGAGTTGTCAGCGAGAAGGCTGTACGCCAGTTCAGTTACTTGCGCCTAGAGGCTAAGATCAGGCGTATTGTGTCGCTCTTACTGCTCCGCACCTCTAGGCCTCGAACGTGCAAAATGCGTCAATTCAGGCGGCCCCCTTAAGCAACGGCACTCTGAATAGTGTCAAAACAATGAAACAGCAAGTGGTTTTTAATTTTTATCTAAAGATAAATTATAAAGTTATCTTCAGTGTAGCATTACTAACACTTTTTGTTTTATTCGTCATTTTATGAGTTTTTTAAGCGCAGAGCAAACACACAGCCGTCCTAACTCACCGTGTATACAACACCATACCTGCCTGCTCGACCTTGTCAATGTTTGCCCATTTTTGTACAATATAGCCTAACGATGGGTATTTATGAGTTTTGTTGTGTGTGTTGCAGGTAAGCCGCAGTGGAATGTCTGGTCAAGTTCGTGCTCATCTACCTGCCAACTGTCTGGAGTCTCAGCCGTGTGTCAACGTGGTCGTCTTCTGTGGAGGCTGACCCGATCACTGTTTGTCTTTGCAGTCTGTATAGTTGTGTGTGTGTGCGCGCGTGCAGGGGCGTAGCGAGGATCTTTGTTCGCTGGGTGGGGGGAATCAACTTGATCATTTTCGCAACATAATGAGACATCGATCACATGTTGTAAAGTGGGCGGTCCGGGAGTCCTCCCCCGGAAAAATTTTGGTTTCAATGTGCAAAATGATGGCAATTTACCAGTTTTTGTACCTGAACTGTAAATGTAGCACTGCTAATTTTTTAATTTTCAAACTGTTTATTTTCATTTCGATATTCCCCGCTCTGGCTACGCCCCTGTGTGTGTTTGTGTGTGTGTGTACCAAGAGAAACTGTCCTTTTCCGCGCTCAAGATGTTCTAGTGGTTGCAAAGCCATGTCGGCCTTTTCTGGCATTATCACATTGGTACTATACAAACCCTCTAAGATATGTCTTGTGCTTTTACAAGGAAATGTCTTGGAAATCAAGTCACCAGAGAATATCCCTTGTAAAACTACAAAAGGTTATAAGGGCAAAAATAGGCTACAGTGTATATGTTCGTAAAATTACTAGGTATGCATGTTATTTGTACTTGCAGTATGGAAAAGTTAACTTTGATATATTTATTCTATTCTAGGGATGACACTGAACTTAATAATTACATAATTTTTAAATATATATTTTAATGTAATTATTTTGCCAAAATCTCTATTGACGCACCATGATTCGAACCTACGTTCTTGTGCTCAGAGAAAGGGAAGCAGCTTATACGTAGATACCCTTGATACGTGGTCATTGTTCATTTTTTATTTGTGTATATTAAATGTACAATTCAGCGACAACGTTCTTGATTTAATACGAATATTAACTTTGTTCCAGAAAAATACATTCCAGAGGATGTGATTTGCGTATAACGATGTGATTTCTGGCAAACTTATGATTTGACAGACTACAATTTTCCCCAAAAATTTTACTGCAAAATTCCTTGTGACTTTACAAACAAATAATTTTACAAGGAAAGTTTTGTACATTTAGGCTACAAAAGTTTGTAACACTACAAATACATTTTTTTAAAAATGCAAAACTGAGGAGCAAACATTTAAAACCAAACATGTCCAAAAATCCGAAAATGAGTTGAACACTGTGATAGCTAAACAAAAATATAATTTCAGGTACAATAAACTAGATAAATGTTCTATTTTAAATGCTATGTTTTTTATAGTAACTATTATAAAATATGAGTTTCTTTCGTTTTCCTCTACAACTTTCGCTGTTTGCTCCTCAACTATTTTGTCATGGATTTAAAAACATGTCAAGCAATAGCCCGTGGCATGTAGTTTCTGTTCGAATTTTTCATTTCATTATGTTCATTGGTTTTTGCGGCTCATAAGAACAAAAAAAAAAAAGTGCAAATTTGACTATGAAGCGTCATTATGGGAAAACTGGCTGAGCTAATTTTTGTAAGAAGAAAATGTACCCCTAAGTAACGTCTACAAAACTAACAATATTTCATACAAACATAAAATTACGATTTCCCCTCTTGAACACCCTCAACCCGCAAGACAGTTGCAGGCAGGTGGCGCTTTTGATTAAGATATACAGGATGTCCAGAAACAAGTGCATAATAAATACACCACACGTATACTGTGCTACATTGGAGACGAAAATATTAGTGGCAAAGTGTTGTGTGATGACATTTTACATGCACAATGTGGCAACATAGCACTTTAGTTAGTCCCCTCTTGTGCTCCACGGATATCTTACTTATCTTACTACTACTTCTCTGAGCTACGCTTACTTGAAGTAACATACGTGAAATAATACCTGGTCGTGGTGCGCAGTGTTGCCACATTGTGGATGTAAAATGTCGCCGTGCAACATTTCGCCACTTACATTTTCGTCTTCAGTTTAGCCCAAGATTAGCGTAGTATACTTAATATGCGGTTTTTTCTGGACATCCTGTAATTACGTGGCATGTTAAAAACATAATTCTTGTACATGGTACCGGAATTCCGGTACATTGCGAGCTCGCAGTACGTAACTTATGTCTATGTATACATACCGTAAATGTTAATTCATCTACAGGTTAAGAAGATAATATAATATCTTACTGTCGAGGTTGGCAAGGGAAAATTTTTGCCGCTATTTGCGCTGGTGTCAGAAAGCATTCTGGTGGAATAAGGAAATGTATTACAATTAACGTTAGTTGTGCTAGATAAAGAGAAAAATTACTTGAATAATTTTTACAGAAAAAAAGTCAGTTCGGGTATGTAATTATATTGGCAGAAAATATTATCGCTTCCATAAGTCACAAAAACTCTCTAGACTGAATATATGACGATGACTGATTTTGTTCACTTAAAGAGGGCAGCATCCAGCATGATACATAATTCAGTGCTAAAACATCAGTTCATACGTGTACGCTTCTCGAAGTCAATTTGCAAAAAAAAAAAAAAAAAAAAACATAATCCGTACTAGACGAAGGTTTTACCAACTTTCCTAGCACAAACTGTTCTCGAGTAACGTGTATCTGAAGAACAATCTCTGACACCGAAATCTCTTACTCTTAATTGCGGCAGAACAGATCACACTTAAATTTGCATCATTCTGGGTAAATTATTACTTATAAAGTTGGCAAATATCGTTACATAGATTTGTTGATTCGTAGTTTTTTCCATGTTGATTTCAAAAACACATATATGTCAGTGTGTGTCTTAAGCGTTTATTTATCTACCACGCACTCTTAAAGATGCCAGCATATCTACCGGTAGAAATCGTCCCTTAGCAAACTGATAACAATGTCGGTCCTAACCTGTAGTAGAATTAACCTCAACAATTTGACACCACTTCGGCTCTTTTCGCTAATTGTAATTGGCTACACCCGGCTCTTGCCCACTGTTCCATAGCGCCACTTTTCCCTAGTCTAACTAGCCTATTCCAAAACTAACCTGATCTACCCTGTGTGTGTAGAGGATAGCTAGCGTGTGATTGGACGAGTTGGTGCTAAATCAGGCGGAAGTGGTAAGATAAAGCCAGGAAAAGCTGAAAAGCCGAATCTTTTCACGTTTTATTTATTTATTTAAATTTTTATTTCGCTTTACGTCTCGTTGGCACCGAGGTCATCAGAGACGGTTACACATAAATTTACAAAAGTAAAGAGCTGTAAGAGGGTTCGGTTAAGGGCAATGTTTAAGAGCCATTGCAGCGTTGGTCTGGAGGGATTTCAGGAAACCATGGAAAACGAAAATCAAGAATCGAACGATGGGTCCGCCCGAATGCGAGTAGTGTGAATACTTAGAGGAAAGAGAGAACGTGTGTACCCACGGACAGGCCTCCCTCTCGTTCAGGTACGACTCAATGTGCTGATGATCGCCGTCTATAAGGTCAGTCTGCTGCTTGTAAAGGTTGTCGCGAGGAACCGGTTGCTCGCGGGACTGCAGAGGAGGTGTGTATCACGGAATTTATCCACGTGCCAGGCATGTCATGACACCGCAGTAGTTTCAGTAAGGTCCCATAGCTAGAGAGAGAAAGAGAGAGGGGGGACATCGCTAAAATCTTCGTGGTCAAAATAATCCACAAAACATCGTTATTTTCGCCCATTATAGGATTTGACGATTGAACTTTTGTAGATGAATCACTATAGACCGGAAATATTCGCGGGTTCACTGACCTGTAAGCTAGCCTCCAAGAATATATGTGGAGTCGTGCAGACAGCAGCTGTTTATTAGCTGCTCGCTGACAGTGAAATGGGCCTGTATTCAGTTACAGTTTTATTATTGGCTCGATTACCTCCAGGAAGTGTCGAGTAAGTCAACAGTCAATTGTGAATATGATGCAGACGTATAGTTGCTGGAACTCTAGCTTGCTACTAAAAGAAAACACGAATTTTTCCGGTCTCTGTGAATCACTAGAGCCATGAGTTTGTCTCGAAAATATTTTTGCATAATTTTATCTGAATGTCTTTCATGCACACATCGGCAACTGTGCTTCTTGATTATTGGCAGGGTGTATTTGTTCAGACACGTCTTTCATTTGACTGCACCAATCAGAACAAGGTTACTGTGACATCACATGTCCGTTATTTGCCAATAGAATCTTAAGACAAGTGAGAGTTAAAACATCCAATCACTGACCAAGAAGCACAACTGCACATCTTCACATAAGGCATTGAAACCAGATGGTGCAGAAATATTTTCACCATAAAATCGTGGCTCTACGAATCACAAACATTTGATATCAAATGTTAGTATCCTCATTGGCCCAGTCAACTTTGAACAAACGGATGACGAAAAAAGAACACCGGAAACGTAAATACTACATTGGAACCTAGCAGTAAACTTTTTCCGCGATAAATCACTCTCTCTTTCTCTCTACTCATAGAACGTATGGTAACAGAATACCCCGAGTACTCTCAAGGCCTTGCTGTAATCGAAATATCCATAAACATACCAGTAACAAGAAGAGGTGAACTCATTCTTTGGTATCGTGCGTACTACAATCCTGCATAACCAAAGTCATAACTAGGGCTAGGAATATTTCGCGAGTTCAACGACCAACATGCTAGAATCCATTACCCTGTGTATACAGAAGCCCTACCATTTGTATATTGCCTGCTACTCATTCAGACAGCAGACAATGAACGAATAGACTGGGCTTGAGTATGCATAGGATATTGGATTCTAGCATGCAGGTCATTGAACTCGCTAATTTTTCCTAACTGTAGTCATAACTATATACATTGGATAGTCTCATAGTAAGTTGGCGAACTCTCAACTTTCTTATCCGAGAATCTATGCCTATTCCATAAAAATTCTCTTCCATTCGTATTCGTCTAGTCTGGGTCCGTATACATGTACGTATTGTGAGTAAATAAGCATAAGTAAGATATTGTTAAATCAAACTGTTAACGAGAATAAAAATACAAGGGAAAGTGTTTTAAGCAATACGTTAACATATTTACTTAAATAAAGCAAATACAGTATATTAAAAAATAATTCGTTAGACAGTGAAAACTGATTGGTAGAGCCACGATTTTGTGGCGAAAAGATTTTTGCAACATTTGGTTTCGATGCGTCATGTGCACACCTGCAGCTCTCCTACATCGTCTGTGGTTGGATTATTTTACTCTCACTTGTCTTGGCAAATTATAGACGTACAGACTCACAATAATCTTATTATGATTGGTGCAGTAAAATGAGAAAAGTGTCTGAACAAAGACACGCTGCCAATAACCTTGAAACAGAACTGCCGATGTGCGCGTGAGTCACTGAAACAAAGTGGGGCAAACATCTTTTCGCGACAAAATCGTGGCCCTACTGATTGGACAAGAAGTGTAAACATAGACTACGACTTTTTAGTGTCAATTGTAGCAAGCCTTTTTTAATGGTTTTGGCAATTGTAATGGGTATATTTGTGGTTATGGTTATTTCGATTGTAGCATGGCCATCACCAGGTAAATTCTTAATGTATGTTGGAGGTGTTATGTCACATATCTCAATACTTTACCTCGCGTGACTTCATACCTCCAAATATTGAAGGAAAAAAGTTTTCGGATTGCCAATTTCTTTCCATAAACGAAGAACGGGTGAGAGTACTTGGTCTGTGTAGGTTACATAGGACCGTAGGCATTTTATTTTCGGAAGAAGAGATTAATCTATTCTGCATGGTCGTGTATGTATATATATGCTTACAAAATGTTATGGAAAATTTTTTGATCCATTGGGTTTATAAACGATTTTGATTAAGCATGATACATGAAACATGTTGTTCATATTTACAAATGATTGTAAATTTAATTCGTACGCTTAATTTTTTAAATTTAATTATGAAAGTAACAATACTGTGTAGTAGGAGCGAAGAGTTCAGGTGTTATAGAAAGCAGGGACAAAGAATTAAAAATATAAACTAGTGATGAATACAACAAACTGGAAGAGATCTTTATGACTTCATATCTCAAAACAGGGTTTTAGAGCATAGATCCTTATTGCAGCAACCCTTCTTCGGGCAACAGAGCAAGGTTTTCTCAACTGTAACACGCCGAACTCGCATTCGGGGGTACCTAGGTTTGATTTCCGTCTCCAGTCACCCAGATTTCGGCTTACCGTAGGGTTTCTCGGAATCTTTTCAGCAGATGCAAGAGTGGTTCCGTACGAGGCTGTAGCCTATTCCTTTACAAGTTCCTGTCCTTGCGTGAATCAGCGTGTCACAGTTCCTAATGACCTCATTGTCAGCGAGACTCGAAGCTCTCTCACTCATTCTTCCGAGAAAGTCTTCGGAAAAGAAGTGGGTGGTGGAGGGGAGGAGGTGAAGACCAACGCATCGCCGCTACATGGACTTGTTATGCGCGTAGGTGGCACAGAAGCAAAGAAGCGATAAGTGCTACATTGACACAAACACCTGATGCCCATTAGCTCTTATGATCAATGCGCTGAACTACCGCGCAGTGTATCCTATCTTCCAGGGCTGTAAACATTGTAATGTGGCTCTGCGAAAAGTCTGTTAATAACCAAGTTGGAGGGCTCTGACATAGTATTTTTAATGCGCGTGATGTTCTGAAAGTACTTGATTTCTTTTCCTATATAGGTGTAGGCCACGGTCGTAGAAGAACAGGTCTGGACACTCGCCTTGAAACTTGACCCCCTTGTTGTTTGGCTGTAGTTCACCAAGTTACCGAGAATATTGTTTTATTGGCGCTGCAGTTAGGGCGGTCGAACTCAAACTCCGCCCACTGCCTCCCCACTAAGATAAACAACTTATCAAAACGTATTTTTTATCAATTTATGAAATACTTCCTTCGTTCACAAATTTAAGAAAAGATTCCAGCAATCTTTATTTACTTTATAAATTTAACAATGGAAAAAAGTGGACGGAATTTGAGTCCGACCGCCTGGAAAACAGAGCCAAAAAGTACGACATTCTCGGTAACTTGATGAACTACAGCCAAACAACAAGGGTATCAAGTAAAATACATTGTTAGATAGGCGAGTGTCCAGACCTGTACTTCTACGACCGTGGTGTAGGCTGATCACGGTAAAATGAGCACTTTTAGAGCCGTGGTTACGTTTGTTTCTTGCGCGTTCTTGCCGTAGTGAAAGAACTGTTGATTTCATCTTAGTAAATTGTCATTGTCTAAGGATAAGATAAAACACATTTTTAAAAATACATATTATGTGGAAAGTTGCCACTCAAAAGTACTCACGCCATTGTGAATAGCCCATATATTGCGAACACACATGATATTTTTAAAAATAAACGCGTATGTTTACACATTGCATAACATTTCAATCGTTAGATAGGCAGGTCCCTTACGGGGGTAGTGAATAGCTACATAAATTTGCAAATAATTGTCGCCTCGCGCACGGAAGATATTTTTTAAGTATTTTTGAGATCATAAAAGTATTTCATTATTATTTACGTAAAGCAGTTTATCAAGATGTCTTATCAAAGAGATAATTTTGACAGTACAACTTGAATAATTGTTATGGCTCGAAAAAAAAAAAAAAAAACAAGAACATTATCTAACACTCCACCATAAGGGGTTGTTGAGAGGAATACTGACGCCAGTCGAGCACAATGTGCTTAGAGGTTATAGAGGCATGCGGTGAGTGAGCAAAAGACGGCCTTAGGAGTCCGCGCGCTGGTTCTGACCGGGGCGCTTATTCTGTAACTGTTTTGTGTTCACATACGTTCCTTACGTAGAGACAGTCTCCACGTGCCTATCGTTACGAGATTAGTTCGTATTCTGTAACTCTTCATGGCGCCGTGGCTGACGTTCAAACGATTCGTGAGCGACTTTATGTAACTGCAACTAGGGAGGTGATGTTAGCGGGATTGTGTGCGTGAAATTGTAAATATGGCGGCGGCATTGCGAAGGTTAGAGTTCTTAGATGAGCTCGAAAATAAGGAAAAGCGTCGACAAATGCGATTGATGAGGAGGCAAATACGTGATACCCTAAATCCATTCACAGAAATGGACGAAGTTCAATTTAGGCGATTGTTCATACACGAAAAATAAAAACATTTCGGTATAAACATTTACCTCTGAAAAATTCCTTATTTTGCCTCAGGAAATTGAACATTATTTGGTAGCTTCTGCCTCCATTTCACAAAGTTGATCCATTACCCATCCTTTAACCTAAAAACACTTTCACGTTGCCGCACAGCAAGATGTAAATCGTGTGGCCGCATGTTACTACTAACGGCCAGAAATATGACATTTACGGTGTGATTTTAATGGTTTCGGAAAGGTACCTATAATGTTGCGAAATCTATATCAAAGCTCTTAAAGAACTTTACAAAAATGGTTAACAGAACACCACTGAAAGACAGTCACGCGTGACTATCTGTATCGTTGACGCTATCAAAAGTCAGTAACGGATGACTGACGTTATCGAGGAGAAGTTACAGAATAAGGACCCGGGTCTGTTGTGTTGAGATTACACATAGTTTAAAGCTGTATAAATAAACGTCGTACCCGAGGGCCAGGATATCACATCCCGACCTGCACACGTATTGCTAGACATCTACTTGCCCTGGAGGATGACGTGATATGAGTCTCAACAATGGAGAAACGCCTGCATGAGGACAACACCGTGTATCGATCGTAAGTGGCGGATTTAAGGGGGTGGCTACCGGGCTGAAGGCCCCTCCTAATAGTTTTCAACATTATGTAGCCAAAGTATGTCCAGTTGCCTCAAGGAAACTGGAGTTTTGCTCTACGATGATCCAAGTACATTTAATGTGTCCTACTTGCGTGCATGTTATTTTTAATGTTCTGTGACAGTAAACAACAAAATTTTTTTAATGGCTGGTATTTTTTACAATCCATAAAATCACGTAAGCCCCTCTCAAAATATGTTTATAAACCCACCACTGCGATCGTAACGATAGTTGAGACCGGATATGAAACACGTCCTTGAATCGTCAGACGTTGGCTCTTCATCGATCAGTCCCGTCTTCGTACGAGACTCACTGATGCGCGGTACATAGTAAATGACGCGGTAATCCTCGTGCCAAGGACACGGATCATCTCGTGTTCTGCGTGACGTAACACAACAGGTTTTTCCTAGTGATTATATATCCCAAGGAAACCTTAAACATTCTCACTTCCGTGTGTTACGAGAGCCCTGCAGGTATAGTACAGCAGGTTACATGAGGCGCTGTTGTTAATTCACTCGCTGTAGTAGGGTAGGTTATCTCAGTCACGTGACCAAGTTTTGACGATCACCAGGAACTTCAAGAACGCCTGTGTTGCCGTTCAGAGTTTTATGATGGCGGGAATAAAAAAGCGTACATTTGAATACCTGTTAAATATTTATCTAAATACAACGTATGCAGTGCTTTCTTTACACAATATTTTATTTATATTTAAATATAATATTAGTTCGGTGCTTGTTTGTTCGATATTTTGGAAACGTAGTAGGTTATGTATACTGTTTACATTTTTTTTTCGGGCCAAATAAAGACTTTCCTCTGCTAACGGCCATGATCGAGAGAGGCCGCCAGTTAAAAATTCGAACCCTGGTAAATTTCACTCGGGTTAAATTTCGTACGCTTAAACGTGAAATTTTGACTGACCTACGCTATCATCGTGAATTTTCAAATGCGTCTCTTGACAAGAATCTTTCTTCTGTGATGATGAACTATGTTGCTATAAAAATATATGTTCCATTTGAACTATATATTCGAGCTTGAATTCACAAGTAAAATAAGTTACCGGATGCAACCAAATGTATCGAAAAAGAGTTAGAAGGAATCTTTATACTTTACAAAGAGACGTAATGCCGGGCTATAATAACTTGTCTAGCCAAGTAGCTTACCTTAACGAGAAACCAAATTAATTCTGCCCAATATAAGCGTTAGGGCATATAAACTAATTCTATTCAGACTGGCATTAATTATAGTTACAATTATACTGACACATGTTATTCATAGTATTCACAGCTTCGAAACTTTTTTTTTTTTCGATAAAAATGTCTAGAAGGCGTCATTAGTATTTTGCGTGATTAAATTTTCTGTTAACTTAAACACCAAAAACATGTATAAAAGAGACAGTTTGTCCAACAGCTCTTTAAGAACTTATCACCAAACTCTTGACAGTCGAAACCAAATAAGTTACTAACTATCGTATAGAAGAACCTATCGGAGTGCTCACTTGGATATGTACACCTAACGAAAACTAACAGAGTATCTGAAATGAAATAACTTATACTGACATTAGATGTCACGGCTACTTGCTAAAATTTACAAAACCACAAAACAACGAATTTTTGTGTTTATAAACTATTGCTTATCATAACATTTTGACTAAATTTTCGAAATTTTTTTTTAAACTACATAAATATAAATTGTTTCGTATTTTTACACTTTGCGAATAGCCCGTAGTTACTAATCTCAGAGTAAAGTATTTTGCTGCCGTAAATTATAAATTCGGTCTTTGACATGTTCCTATGGGAAAAAAGATACAATCTAAATATGTATAAAAGATGCTGCCTACGTTTTAATAATCGCGAGTGCAAGGATAGGGAATTACATGTTAAATTATGTGTGTCTTAGACCCCTGTCAAACCTATATATTTACCACAACTGACTTCTTTGTTCTTCATGGTGCGACCCACATTGTCATACGATCATTTCTCAATGTAGAAAATAGTTTTGACCGAAAGCAACATAGAAAAATATTTCTGAGTTTCTCCTAATAATTCAATATGTACAGCCCTATGTACAAACCACAAATACAATTGTAGTGTCCCCGCTTAACGTTCCTATCTAACTACGCTTGAAACCCATTGCGGCAAGATCCAATTATTTATTAATTAAAAAAACACCTTAACGAGCATTACATTTGTACGCCTACAAAAAACCGGCACTTCAAACAATGTTTCGGTTGGATAAAAAAATTAGGGGCGCTTAGTGGAAACTCAATATTAAGGCCTCTGAAAATGTCAGAAATATGCTTTACAAGACTGCCGTATCTAGGAAATATTTTAACCGGACTCGAAAAACACGATCATTAAAATAGGCGTTGGAATTCGAGGAATTGGTTTCATATATAGAATGACATGGTCTGATAGGAAATAAGACTAGTACGAAAACAGTGCACGCCAAATTGGCGTGTGTCGAATACAAAGCACTATGGTTATCATCGGGCGTGGCAGTCTGAACCTTATCGCTCCAATGACTCCGCACATAAAAGTACGGAAAATTACACTCGGTACGTAGGCTTCTGATGACGGGCGAATGAAACTAAAGCCTTCTAAACTTGTTCGTGTTGCTACCCGTTCATTCCATACATAACGTAGTCCATTCTTAGTTGATTAGAAGGCTGTGAATTGTGTGCGAAAGCTTTCTCTATTTTGAGTTTTGTGTTCGTACATTTACGTAGCACTTCCCGCAGTCACGTAAATTAAGGTATATTTTCGTAGAGAAATTAACTTTTATAAATGTATATTTTCGATAATATTTGTTGGCGACAGTGAGCAAACGAAGGATCGATGACGCAAGTACGGCGACGATCGGATGAATGACGGACATACACGACGGACTATATTAAGTCCGTCTTCACTAGCAGACTGAAGCCAACTTGGTGTGAGGTTCGCTGACTCCGCAGTGCTCGTTGTGTCAGCGCCAGGTATATCGTCAGCTCGGGTAGCTTTTCTGTTGTACTGGCTGCCTAAGTAATAGGCTTATGGACGCTTGCTGCCCCCAAAGATGTTACAAGTGTCCAGATGGAGAATGTGGCCGGAAATTGTAACCAAACAAACGCTTGACGTGGCTGGTATCAATATGGCCGACTAATTAAAAAATTGAGGAAATATTAGCTAGAAGGTGTGTAAACAGGACTAAAATATAGAGTTTTCAACCTAAAACATCAATTAAAGAACATAATACATTAATTTACCATAAATAATACCAGTCTGACGTGTACTGTTGAGGTTAAAGCAGTATGGCGTCTGGCAAATTTGGTGGCTACCTTTCCCCCCTCTTGGCTCACTCCCCTCGCCGTCATTCAGACCTTAAGCTACCCCCGTGGCTGCCCCAGAACACTGGCAATAACTAAAATAAAAAAATAAATAAATAAAAATAAAAAAACCCGTCAAACTTCATCCCTATGGTTTTTAAAATACCGTCCGCAAATAAAAACATTGTTATGAAGCTCCTCAAAAGTGATGAAACTTACTTTTTAACGTTGCTGCTGATGGGAAAATGTTAACCGCAATCGTAAAACAAAATAATGTAAATCTGCATTGGACTTTACCACATAATTTTCAGAAAAATAATAACAGGGTCATCGTTTGAAGTCCCGTTGAAAAACGATGTGTACGAAAACACGGCACTGTAGTCCTTCGCGCCTAGAGGCGATGATGCATTTGACGGACGTGTTGTATTAGACTTATCGCCTTCCGTATTTCCGTGCGTCAAATGTAAACATAAGCTAGCGTCCACTAAGTCGGGTTCAGGGCTAGGTGTTTGAACTTGTTTTGACTGATTACATGAAGTCACCGTACAATTACAAACTACAACAAACAAACTACAAATTACTCGGGGTCACTTGAACTTGCCAACTTAAATGGGGGAATGTTTGGAATAGTGGCGAGACGATAGCCTTGCCGTTTTATCAAATATTTTATATGAGATAAAATAAAGTGGTTATAGCTGCTGGCTGGTGAGTTATGGGTCCTGGGTTATATTCTCGGCCGGGAGGTCAATTTTGACAGTTGCCTCTCTGTGTTAAGGACTGTATTGTGTTGTTGTCCCCTTATATACATACAGCAGAAGACAGTGGTGAACCAGCATAGTATCACCTCGTCCAGTTAACCTCGGAGAGTATCGTGTTTTCTATCACCCGGCGCCCTTCGGAGTTCTAAACATGCATTCTGACGGTGACAGCATGTGGGAATCGTGCCGGACGATGCCGCTGGTCGACGGGGTTTCTTGAGGGTCTCCCATTTCCCCCGCACTTTCATTCCGGCTCTGCACCATACTCATCTCATGTGGCCCGTACTAGATGTTGAGCGCTGACCTATATCTATCTCTCGCTCAAAATTGCAGAAGGAATACTTTCGTGATTCAGAAGTAGACACACACCCTTCATCATCATTTTAATAACTTATGACAATAACTGGATATGAATAAATTTGCCTTATTTAATTAATTTTTTTCAGAGACTTAAGGCTGTTCCCGTGGTATCGAAGATCGCCATGTTAATAATCTTAATTTGAAAGGTCAGATGTGTTTCGTATACCTTCCACGAACACGCCGAGAATGCGTGGACTCCCTATATTAGTCACCGTTCTTCACAATTTCTCACACTCGCCCTTGGGCGCGCTCAGGGAGAGGGCTATCGTCGCTCCTCTCCTGCGAGCGACGACAGCGCTCCGCGTACTGGAAAAGCGGTGGTGGTCAACTTTGGTACTACGTAGTCCCAGCAGCCGCGTTGCCTGGAGGAAGGAAGGGGGGTATCGATTGTCGATGCGCGCCAGGGGGGGGGGCGCTCCGACTACTCGCACGCCATTGGCTGTCAGCACGTGACGTCACGAGGCAGAGACCCGGCCTGTGCACTGCGCTAACGACAGGTGAAACATGTCACTCAACTCGCTCGTTTCGCGACATCACTGCAGTAAATTGTACCAAAATTTCATTACCTGTCCTACGCACCGTGGCGCTTCCTACGAACTTTTCACATTTTGCGTACACGACTTAGTTAATTAGTAAAAAATTATAATATCATAACTACATTTTCACTCAAAATTCAGCTGAAACACATTTTTTAATAATTGGTCTAAAGTAGCATATTTCTACATATATGGAATTTTTAAAACTATTATCGCCAAAAGGAATAGTTCATTTGTAATATTCTACCATAAAATCGTCTCAAATTGCAACAGTTTTCTCGAGGCGAAATGATAAGTTTTAGATGTTGCTCCTACACCCGTAAGTGTTACAGTGAACATTTTTGCAGCCTATTATTTCACACGAATTATAATATACTTCATACCAAATAATAAATTTATATCAACTTAAAAATTTAAAGTAAAATAGAAGTGACATTGTTATTTATTTTTAAAGAACATAATTTATAGCCGAGCACTTTACCGAACCGTATGGCTGAGAAGTAAAATATTAAACTAATAGACGAAAATGTCAAAACT